>ML345261.1:0-19235 GCA_005239505.1 Nicotiana paniculata
CTTGATTGATACGTAAATTCCCTGTGGGATCGACTCTGGGCGTAATACCCTGGATTATATTTGAAACGCCCGTTTAGTCTTTGTATAAGACATAGTTGAGCATGATCACTCAACAACACTGAGTACAATAACAACAACAATAACACGAGAGTACGACAATTAAATCATTACAAGAATTACGACAACACAATAAAACAGGAGAATAAGCTCAACAATGAAAGACATAACAAGTAATAATAAATTCAAATAAGAATATCTCAACAATGAGATAGATAACATGTAGCAACAACTTCAAATAATAATAAATCATTTATGGAATATATTACATGACAATGAAAGAAGCAACAATTTCAATTAAAGCATGTAAGACTAAAATTGGCAATAAAAGGTAGAACATAGTCTAACAACTTCAATTAGAGAATGCAAGAGTAAATTCAAAAAAGAAGGAAATAACATGTTATAACAAGTTCAATTAAGTGCATGGAAAAAGTCTACAAGTCTTCACCGGTCAAAATATCACATATACCCGTGTACACACTCGTCACTTCGTGTACACATCTTTTATATACTAAAAATAACACAATCAAACTCCATAGGCAGTATTTCTCCAAGTTAAGCAAGATACTTACCTCAACTAGGCCAAATCAACACTTAAAAATAGCTTTTCCTTTACAATTCACATCCGCTCAGCTCAAATCTAACCAAAATCGACTTAATAACATCAAATAATGTAAGAGAAATCAATTCTAATAAGTAAATCTAGGATCTTTATACAATTCCCCAAAAGTCAACAAAATCCGAGTCCATTTCGGCTCTCAAATCCCAAATTTTTATTTTTCAATACATAGATAAAATTTTCCAAATTTTCTCTTAGATTCTTATGAATTTAATATTAAATCTTGTATATAATCGTGAAATATAGTTGTAAATTGATTAAAATCACTTACCCAATAATTATTGATGAAAATCTCTCCTCAAAATCGCCTCCTACTGAAGGGTCCTTAGATATGAAAAATGAGGCCTTAATCCCGATTTTTAGCACTTATGTCCAGGCGCAGGTATCACAAATGCGAATTGAAAAATGATCGCAAAAGCGAAATCCATCACAACCCTGCTATCGCTGCAAATGCGAAAATATCATCGCAAATGTGAAGGCTGAACATTTAGCAAAAGAAACCAAATGATCGCAATTGTGATCACTGCCTAGCCCAGACCCCATCGTAAATGCGAACATTGAGCTAATAAATGCGAACCCAACAGTCCTCAGCCTATATCGCCAAAGCAATGCCCCACCTTGCATGCGAACATAGTCTCCTATTTATGAGACCTGAAGTATCTGTGCAGAAACCAACAAAACTAGAACTCCTCCAAATACTCTGAAACGCGTCCGAAACTCACCCGAGATTCTCGGGACTCCACACCAAACACCAATACAAGTCTAAAAATATAATACGAACTCGCTCGGGCGATCAACCCATCAAAATAATATCCGGAACCACGAATCAGACATCAAAACACATGAAATTAACATTAAAACTCAAGAACTTCTAAAAACAGAACCACACATCTGATTCCTATCAAATCAAATAGGAATGACGCAAACTTTGCATACAAGTTCCAAATAACAAACGAACATATTCCAAGTACAAAAATAAAATTCCGGACACGATAGCCATAAAGTCAAACCATGGTCAAACCTAAGGAACATCTAAACCTTCAAATTGCCAACTTTCAGCAAAACAAGTCAAACCATCCTAGGAACCCCCTAATTCAATTCCCGGCATACGCCCAAGTCCAAAATCACTATATGAACCTATCAGAGCCATCAAAATACCGTTCCGGGATCATTTTACCAAATTCAAAACTCGGTCAGTGTTTTCAACTTAATCTTCTAGAATGAGAACCACTCATCCAATTCAATCCCAAAAGATCTGAAAATCGAATCTGACATACACGAAATCCATTATACACAATAAGAAGCCACTCAAGACCTCGAGCTGCTAAACAGAACGCTAAAGCTCAAAACGTCTGGTTGAGGCGTTACATATATAATCCCTACATATCTTATATATAATTTTCTTTTCTTTTCAACTACTGATATGAGACTTTACCCCCAGAAATAGGTAATTAGAACTTGAAAAATTCTTGATAACATGTCAGGTAATTAGAACTTGAAAAATAACATGAATCGATCATCAAAACTCTTGATTTTCAACTTGAAAACTTATTTTCACATTTTTTTCACATAGCCCGCTGAAATCGGATCACCCGGACCCTAATTAAAGGTGCTTACAGGTCTAAAAATATCATATGAACCTACAGAAATTGTCAAAATGTCGATCCGAGGTCGTTTACCAAGAATGTTGACAGTGGTCAACTCAAGTCCCATTTTAAGCCTAAAATCACCTTTTCTTCAAATTTTTACGTAAAACTTTCTGGAAAAATGATAAATACCATGCACGTAAATTAAGAAATATTAAATAAATCTAATAAAGGTTTTGAAATACGAAAATAAAGGCTAGTATTCAAAATGACCTACTAGGGTGTTAGTGGCACTAGGGGCCTTGATTAAGGCCTTCTTTTTGCCAAAGTAAGTGTCAAAATAATCAAGGCCTTCCTTGATTTGGCACAAAATCTGGTCTAAAAGAAGGCCTTGATTACTTTGACACTTACTTGTCAGTAACGAGGATAACATCTATTAGGGTGTTAGTGGCACTAGCGGCCGTGTTGGTCTTTAAATCCATCAAATGGATGTTAAAACAACTTTCTTAAATGGAGAATTGGAGGAAGAGATTTACATGGAACAACCTGAGGATTTTGTGGTTCCTGGTAAAGAAAAAAAAGTGTGCAAACTTGTTAAGTCACTTTATGGACTTAAATAAGCACCCAAACAATGGCATGCCAAAATTAACCAAACAATATTGGCAAGTGGGTTTAAAATCAACGAGTGCGACAAATGTGTTTACATTAAAAATACTCCAGGTCATGAAGTCATTGTTTATTTATATGTTGTGACATGTTGATAATGAGCAAAGGCATGACGTATATAAATGCTACAAAGTGCATGTTGGCTAGCAAATTCAATATGAAAGACTTAAGAGTTGTTGATGTGATCTTAGGAATCAGAATTCACAAGACTCCACAAGGTCTAGCATTATCACAGTCTCACTACATTGAAAAGGTACTTGACAAGTTCAAGTATTTGGATTTCAAAATTGCCAAGACTCCAATTGACGTGAGTTATGCACTTCAAAAGAATGAAGGTGAAAGTGACTCACAACTGGACTATGCAAGAGTATTGGGAAGTTTGATGTATATAATGAATTGTACGCGACCAGATATAGCATGTGCTATTAGCAAACTGGGTCGATTTACAAGTAATCCCAATCAAGTACATTGGATGGCAATGAAACGAGTTTTGGGGTATCTGAAACATACCCAAAACTATGCTTTGCATTATAACAAATATCCCTCCGTGATCGAGGGATATAGTGATGCAAATTGGATTACCGGTTCATCTGAAGTTAAATCCACGAGTGGATTTGTTTTCGCCATTGGGGGTGGAGCAGTGTCTTGGAAATCATCCAAACAAACGTGCATCGCCTGTTCTACAATGGAATCTGAATTCATAGCTTTAGATAAGGNGGATTACCGGTTCATCTGAAGTTAAATCCACGAGTGGATTTGTTTTCGCCATTGGGGGTGGAGCAGTGTCTTGGAAATCATCCAAACAAACGTGCATCGCCTGTTCTACAATGGAAACCGAATTCCTAACTTTAGATAAGGTCGGTGAAGAAGCTGAATGGCTCCGGAATTTCTTGGAAGATATTCCATTTTGGCCCAAACCTTTGGCACCTATTGGTATACATTGTTATAGTCAAACGGCAATAGGCAGGGCAGGGAGCGTTATGTATAACGAAAAATCTTGTCATATACGACGGAGACACCAATACCGTTAGACAACTACTCTCTAGTGGTGTTATCACAATTGATTATGTAAAGTCAAAATATAACGTGTCGGATCCACTTACAAAAGGTCTATCTAGAGAGGCAGTTGAAAGATCATCAAAGGGAGTGGGGTTAAGGCCTAGGACAAGTCATCATGGAGATAACTCTACCTAGCAGACTGGAGATCCCAAGAACTAGGTTCAAAGATATCAAAAAAAGTTATGAATGAAGGTTCAACATTGTCAAATAACTCAATCCATTCTCGTGATGAAGAAAATGTTCAAAAATCGAGGTAAAACATTAAGACTTTTTGATGAGTCAATAAAGCTTAATTAATGATCTGCTAAGTCTGGCAGGATGTGATTAGATAGTATGTCTTTAGGATTACACGTTTAGGAATAACCTATGTGAGTGTGAAGTGTAAGCCGCTTCAAAGGGAATGAAAGTAAAGGCCCATTCTATAAGAAATCATGAAACCAGGCGGTGTTCAAATCTATCGATTGGACGAGTATATCGATATAAGTTCTTTAAGCAAGCTTGAGTAACTTGTGCTTTTCAAGTTTAAGACGAAACAATTAAGCAAGCTTGGTAACCTAGCTAAAATTTAGGGCATTTTAAAGAGCGGATCATGGGTCGGGTATGAATATTTTGGGTCACGAAGGGGACTATTAAGTGAATATGGGGTGAGGTTTTAATTTAAGCCATTAGGAATTTGGCACATATTAGTAAAAAAAAAATACTTAATCAAAATAGGCCAGTCAAAAATAAGGGCATGAATGTGCACGATTTTTAAAGGTGAAGGCAATTTTTACAAAATAAGTGGACGAAAGGTGTTTTTAAACCTAAGCGAATAGGTTAGGGGCAATTTTGGTTCTTTTCCGTATAAAAATTTACTGTGTGAGCTTAGTGAGCTCATAGACTTACCATATCAGATGTGCAATTAATTTTTGCATGTAAAACACACACGCGTCCGTGCATTCCTTTATTTTATAGCCATTCCCCATTCATGTGGGGGATTGTTGGGTTTTAAGCTTGGTAGAGCTTAATTTTAAGCTTGGTGTAACTTAAAGAGGGTGAATGGGAAATGGAGGAAAAATGAAATATTTGAGTTTCTCTCATTGGCAAAGGGACATTATCCCATATTGGAGGAAAAAAAGACTTTTGATGGGTATATATTCAATTGCTCTTCTTCTAGCTCTTAAAGAGTTGAGAAGAAGGCAAGCCTCGCGCCGTCGTCGTCGCTCGCTCGCTCGGCTCGGCTTCGGCTTCGGACAACGATTGATTGATTAATCTTTTTGGACAAAATTTCTTTCAAATTATTTAATTAATTAATTTAATTAATTAACAAAAATTCAATCCGGAATAACCCATGACTCGCGATCCGGTCCGGTCCGGTCCGGTCCGTTTTTCTTTGTTCTGAAAGGTTGCAAACCTTTTCAAAATCAGTGCAAAATGGTCTATAAATATGCCTTGAATCCCAGAATTTTTACTTACTAAATTTTCTGATTATCTTCTTCTTCTTCTGCACAATATTTTTCCAGTGTGTTTTACAGCCTTCGAGTTGTTTGCTGTTATATCGGCGTTTTTGATACCAACACGCTGGTGAGTTAAATCGTTCTATTCTGGGAGGATAATAGTCCAACACCTCGGATACTTGAGGGGAATAATTTCCTTAAGGACACACTGTGCATTCAGTGTGCTCGATTTATTCCTATACTATTTTTCAGATTTTATTTTGTTAAACTTTTCTACTTTCAGTTTCTAGTTTTATTTCAGAAAATTTAATGTTTTATTGGTTTTACAACAATACAGATTGAATAACAGTTATAACTGATAAGGGATATTCGTGCAAGGTACGTGCCTGGCGACCAAACAAAGTGAAAAAGAAAAAGTTAGTTGAAGAGCCAAAAAAAATAATTCTATGGATTGAATATCAAATTGAATGTTCACAAAGAACAAAATTAATATTTGTCAATAACGCTTGTTGTCCTTCACAAACTTTTTCTCATGTTACTATAGAACATGGGGTTCCTATCCTTTTTCCTTTGGTTCGTAAATTATGTCTAACAGTATAAGTATAATGTTTATTGATAAATGCTCATAAAAAGAAGGATAGAAGCAGTTATGATAAAGAAAAAAGGTGAAGAAGCTATACATTTTTACCACAAATTTTAACCTTTTAAGAGTACTAGGACGCCCCCTTTTCGTTTTTTTTTTCTTTTGGATAATGTTGTTTAACTATAATGGTTATATATGCCTTAACTCACGATCTATGTATAGTCACATTGTTTTCCTATTATCCAATTTTATATTAGTTTTTGATGATCCAAAATTTATCAGTCATCTATCATATTTTTACTTACAGTTTTGGGTTGCATTCTATCATATGTTAAATGCTCCGTCACTATATCATCATTCTTCATTACTCGCAATTAGATTAATCAAAGTCCCTATAAGAATCACTTTTGACTTAATACTAATTGCTTTTATATTGATTACTCCTATTTAATTAATTATATAAAATATTCTCCCATCTAAATGACGAAAACCGAATAGGCTATGATACAGAAAAAGGCTTTATTATATGAATAACAAAGGAAGACAAACAAGTGATCTAATATTAGAAGAAGTTGAGAACTTGTCAACATTTTATTTATTATTCATAGATCGACGACATAGGAGAATAAAGGGTTAATACAACAGAGAATTGTGCCACTTTATTCATAAGTACTACGTAGTATTAATTAGTGCATATAATAATGCACGAGTTGGTGGCAAATAACTCCATTTCCCCTCTCATATTTATGCTAATTTTTAGATTGTTTCACTTCTTGTCTCCAGCTGCATCATCAGTTGGAGCTCCCTCAGCCTCAGATCCTTGTTTTGGCTTGGCTTGATCACCCTGCAGAAATAGTAAGCTCCCTCAGACAATTCCTTCAGTCATAAATTGTGTCCAAAGAGTAATTATCTAAGAAGATGATACAGTTGTAGTTACACCCAAGACAAATAAACAACGAAAGAAGCTAAAAAATTTTGTCCTCTTAAGAGTAGAATACAACAGGTTCTTTGTAACGTAACGTCCTCCATCTCTACGCCCCCCCCCCCAGCCCCCCACCCCCCCTTCCTTTTTGTTTTGTTTCGGATAACATTGTTTAACTTTTTAAAAACTGGTCATGCATGGTTTATATGTAGTTACATATTTTTTTCCTTCTGCTATTTATTCAATCTCATAATGAGTTTTTGTTGATCCAAAATTTATGATCTTTGAAATGCCATTATGGTCCTTGAGATAAATCTGGACCATCAAAATTTTATAATTTTTACAAGCTTGAATATATTGTTAATTATGTTTTCAGGGCCGGGGGAGTCAACCTGGAATGCATCCTCACGATTTTTCTCAAGAATTTGGGTTAAAGACTTCAATCCTTCTTCCTGAAAAAGAAGTAAAACGTTAGCTGTTAGTAGTATATATATATTTTTCATGGTACTACAAAATATAACTTTAAAAAAAAGACATCAATCAGTTCAAAGTTTTAAAGTTGATGAACAGTAACGTTTTCTATAGCAAATTAAAGTGGGAAAAAAGAAAAATGAATTGTAACAAACCCTGGCAAGGGCGAGTACATCAGAATTCAGGGAGAAGCAAGTAGGTTTAATGGATCCAATTCTCTCTAGCTTTGGTGCAGCAGGAAGAGGTGGTTTTTTGTTTTCCATTTTCTGGAAATCCAAAAGGAAAATACTGAAGAGATGGAACTGCTTCTTTATAGAAAACTTCTGGTGTTTGCTTGGATTAGTGAAGCAAAATGGGTGGTTTTATAATGATGAATGATCAATTAGAGCTTGACAAATACTTCTTAACGTGTCTGTCTAATGGTTTTTCTTTCTTTTTGTTTTAATTTAGTAATAGTTTTGCCGTTGTGTTTGTGTTTTTTTTTTTTTTTTTTTGGGTTTCTTATTTTTCATTTTATAATTTTATTCTTTTTTTTAGTAAAAAATATCTTTATATCTATATCTATACTATGTTAAAAACATGAATCCTCCTACCTAAACATGTTGGCTTCTTTTACCTTTAATATTAGATTTTACCGATTAAAAGGTAACTCTAATTTATTTGTTGGGATGCTTCTTACTAAAATAAAAATTTTAAAACTAAATTCATTAGTTTTACATACAATATTTTATATACTAATATATATGTAATTTTTAAATTTATGTATTTATTTAGATAAGATATACGTGTAAAGCGCGTACTCAAAGATTAGTCTATACTATATTAAAAGAATGAAGCCCCATACCGAAATGTCGTTCGACTATTTTGCCTCTTCAATAATACCGGACAAAATAGTCATCTTATTATCTTCCTAATATTTAGGAATACTAATTCAACTAAAACTTTGCGAATTAAATCTTTCCTTATTAAAAATATGTAAGAAATCCTAATGTTTTGGAGCTTTATATTCCATTATGATTTTAGCTTATATAAAAAATAATGAACATGGACAATCAAACACAATATAAATATAGAATGTTTGAATTATCACTCTCCCCCGTGCATGGACGAGATTTTATAGGTATGATACCTATAATGGACCATGGCTAATAGGGGGGATTTTAATGATATACTAGACTCAACTAAAAAATTAGGAGGAAATTTGATAAGTGGTAGACGTACAAAATATCTATGGAACAAATCAATAAATGCGGATTTACGAATTTAGGGTACAAGAACTGCAAGTATACATGGTCTAATCGTAGGAGGAAAAATAAAAGTCTTAATATGGAATGATTAGACAAGATTTTAATAAATAGTGAATGGATTAGTGCATTCTCTAACGCTTTAGTTACCCATCTCCCTAAAATCACATCTGATCATAACTCCCTACTCCTTCAATTGATCCCTAAAACAAACCTCAACCTTCCAAGACCGTTTAGATTAGAAACTTATTGGTGCAGACACCCAATTTCAATAATCTAATTAAAGAAAGTTGGAAGGGCCCTAGTTACCTAGACTCTGCCAACTCTTTTCTCACAAAAGTTAAGATATGGAAAAATAAAATTTTTGGTAACTTAAACAAAGAAAAAAAATAGAACCCTAGCAAGATTAAAAGGTCTTCAAGAATCACCTAACTACCAAACCAATACTTTCCTCCAAGACCTAGAACGCACACTTCAACAAAATTACAATAATTTTCTAAAAAAAATTGAAGACGACTACTGGAAGTTAAGAGCTAGAATTTCCTGGGTACAAGAGGGTGACGCTAACACAAAGTTTTTTCATATTATGGCCACCAATAATAGTAGGAGAAATAAAATTATATTTTTTAAGGATGATCAAGGCAACTGGATTAATGACCCAGTGGATATCCTAAATCACACAAAACTTTTCTTCCACAAAGCATTCTCAACCTCTTACGACTCTACAAATTGATCCAGTATCCGCCATGATCCTCCAAACCTAAACAAAATAGATCTTGGAGCCCTAGATGGGAAACTATTACCCAGTGAAATCACCAATGCTATCTTCTCCTTTAAACCTTTCAAAACCCCCGGACCAGATGATATACGTCCTTTTTCTACCAAAAATATTGGAACATAATTGGTCCCTCTATTATTAATTTTTGCATGCATGTGTTCCAAGAAAACAAGCTCCCGTCAAATATCAATGACACTTATATCTAACTAATATCAAAACCAGCAATGCTAATAATCTAAAAAATTTCAGGCCAATTGGTCACTGTAACACTATGTACAAAATTATTACAAAGATCATAGCTAATAGGATAAAACCCTTCCTGAGTGAATTAATTGGCCCCTTTCAAGCTAGCTTCATAAAAGGTAGAAGAACCAGTGACAATGCTATCCTGGTACAAGAAATCATCAATCAATTTAATATGAAAGGAAAAAAAAGGCTAGTATGATCCTTAAACTAGACCTAGAAAAAGCTTTTGATCGACTAGAATGGTCTTTCATCGATAGAATGCTCAAACTCTTCCATTTTCCTCCAGGAATCTCTAAGCTTATTTTAAACTGTACATGCTCTAGTCGAATTTCTATTTTGGTCAATGGATCAATGACATACTTCTTTAGTCCTAGTAGGAAATATAACAAGGATGCCCACTCTCCCCATACATCTTCATTTTATGCATGGAAATATTCTCCCGCTTGATCTCTCACCAAGTAGATATCTGCCAATGAGACCCATTTCACCTCAGCTTTAAAGATCCAGGAATCTCCCACCTATTCTTTGCTGATGATCTCACTCTGATGTCCAGAATCAACAATAAATCCTGCAACACCATAAAAAATAGTCTTTTCTTATTTTGCATGTTATTAGGACAAAACATCAATATCCAAAAATAAAAAATTATTATTTCAAAAAATTGCCACCCTATATTGCAAAAGAAGTAGCTTCCTTTTTCAATATAAAAACTGACAAAACCTTTGGGAAATACCTTAGGTATCCCATTCTGAATAACCACCCAACCTAAAAAGATTATAAGTATATTATAGAAAATATGTAAAGAAAGTTGTCATCCTGGAAAGCCAAATTTCTTAATATTGCGGGAAGAGCTACCCTTGCCATGTCCACCCTAAACTCAATACCTAATCATGCCATGCACTATACTCACCTGCGCAAGAAGACTTTAAAATAAATCGACCGTATTCAAAGAGATTTCATCTGGGGATCCACATCAGAATCAAGAAAGATCCATTATATAAGCTGAAATAAAATCACTAGACCAAAAGAAGAGGGAGGACTAGGAACAACCGCTGCTAATAATAAAAATCTAACCTCCTTAGGTAGACTGGAATGGAGACTCATTACCAATACAACCACTCTATGGTCTAGGTTTTTAATATAAAAATATGCAAGAAAAGGCACAAAAAATAATAATTCCTTTGTTTGGAGGAGTATACTAAAAGAGTGGTCTATATGCTCGAAAGGTAGCACATGGAACCCTAGTAAAAATTCGAACCTCAACCTCTGGACCACCAAATGTATTCCTAACTGTCAAACCCTAAGGCAATCAATAGTCAGCCGTCTCAAACAGGAGGAAAATTCCATGAGTATTAAGGACATTGTTTCGAACAACCAACGGAAATTATCTAGAATTTCCTTTATAATCCCTAAAGCAATACAAATGAACATCAAAAAAATCCCACTGCCGTTGAACACTAATCAAGATAGCCTAATCTGGTCCCTAAACTCCAATGGTTATTTCACTACTAAATCCTGTTCTAAGCTTCTACATGAAGACATGCCCTATCAAAATAATTTTAAATGGATCTGGAAGCTAGACTGCCCCAACAAAATCAAAATTTTCCGCTGGCAATGTCTCCATAACAAGATTTCTTGTCGACAATATTTGCAACACATTGGCATTAATATTGATAATACTTGCGCCATATGCCATACTGAAGAAGAATCTCCAAGTCACATCTTCCGTAGATGCCCTATTGTTTGTAACCTTTGGTCCAACCAAGGAATAAATGCGACCACCCAAACAAACCAACACTGGTTGCTGTAAATAAAAGACCTTAAAACAAATTTCAACTCTCCCTATATGTCACGACCCAAACTGGAGGATCATGACTAGCACCCGGGCCATACTTGCCGAGCACCAACGTACATTTTATCTAACCTTCTTATTATCTTTAAGGGATAATTAGATCATTATAAATGATAGATATGGATCATGAACATATATCACATGGGATGACAAGATTGCTAAGAAACTACATAAAAGGTACGAGCTACAACGCTGCCATGAAAGACTATACAATAAAAATTAGCCAACAAGGCATACCAAACTATACATGAGTTGAGACCTATCTATGAGCCTCTAAAGGAGCATAAGTAATGCAACATAGTCGGAACAGTTCCCCGACATACCCATAATATCTATAACAAAAATGCATACCAAGACCACGGCAATTCCGGAGAAGGGATCTCGCTTATAACCGCTAAACTGGAAAGCCTATTGTGGTGGGGGAGCTGTGTCTACCTGTCTATCAGGACCTGCAACACGACATGCAACGTCCACAAATAAAAGAACGTCAGTGTGAATAAAGTACTGAGTATGTAAGGCAGGAAAGTATAAATAAGAACAGTAATGTAAAGAGAGACGTAGGAGATACAACATGTAGCATCTGAGTGCTTATAAGAGACATTAACATGAAATGCATGATACATATATACACATAATCTTTTTAAACATCCGCCTTTGTGGGCATCATCATCATCATAGAATATTCGTCTCTGTGGGCATCATCATCACCATATCATACCCGGCCTCAAAGAGAGCTCGATAGACCCAACTGATCAGTGGTTGCAATAGGTACCATACCCGGCCAACTATAGCGCGACTTGGTAGAGTAAAATAGATACATATATATAATGCATGCAGGACTCATTGGAATCATGTTCTGAACATTTCAGAGTGACGTAAGGTCGATATTCTCCGTACACATCATTAGGGCTAAATCTTCATCGAGAATCTTATAAGAATCAGGAAGTACCAACAACATTGATAGCATAAGAATAAGAGAAGCAACCTCAACATCAATTGTTCCATAAGAAGGGAAATAATGTAAGTAGTGCTAACTTCTAAGAGTAGAGTATCTTTGGAAGCTCGTTCATTGCATTATGTACAATCGGAGTCGTGCAAAACAAGGAAAGGGATAGCCTCGCATACCTTGTATATACTGACCCAACCTCAAGCTACGCAAATGTCACAACTCCTTAATCTACAATAAGAGAAATGACACTATCGTTATCGTTTAAGCGTCATAACTATTATGTATCGACCACAACCTATTTTATGATGAAACGGACAACACCTCCCCTATTTATATGAATTCACACAAGTCAAAACAGTCACAAAACATACCAAACAACATCAATCATAATCATATTGAGCCTCACAAAATAGTCCACACACAACCTAATCACTTCACACATAAGACGACCACCGTAGTCGTGTCAAACGACCCGGAAATGTTACAAAGAACGACCATCTCACAACCCTAAATATATATGGTGTTTCTCCACATCCTTCTTCCTCCAAAACTCCACAATACAGTAGTAAATCACGCAGCCCAACAACAACACAAAACAGTCAGCTACAAGTCAAATAACTCGAACTCACAGCTTCCGATTACCGTCCGGTGAGTTCTAACTATTAGGAAATATATTTATCAACCTTCCTTGATATTTAAACACTTAAATAAATATATTATACATTTCTTAAATATGAAGTACCTTCCAAAACTCTAACTACAAAGAAAAAGGAGAGGTGGTATAATGACACTTACGTCGTATGGATCGTTTTGATGTTATTGCTTCTCGATTTCTTGCTCGGAATGATAATCTTATTTGAAACCCTAGAAGATAGCTGGAGGTTATGTTTATGGGTGTTCTCTGGGCGTTTTATGCTGAATAATGAATAGAAATCATACCTAAGGTTTATATATATCAAGTTTGGAAAAGTCAAAGAGGTGCTATCTTTGGCACCCTAAGATTGGTCCATCTTTCGACGCTTATATCCTTTTATCCTGATGTCGTATGAACGAACGGTTAAGAGCGTTGCAAACTAAATTCCAAGACCTTCTATTTTCTATATTATATGTCACAATAAGACCTCATATAGAACATGCAATGTATTGCTCAAAAAGCTCTAGTGATCCACCTACTTGTCACTTATGATGTCTGCGTAGTCTCGCGAAACTGCAAATATATCTCTACTCCTACATCGTATCAATGAACAATTTAATGCATTGGAAACTAGACTCATAGATCTTAAATTGTGAAGACCTTTTCCGACTTTTGTTCCACAACTTGCTTGACTTCAAAATGTAGAACAAAACTATCATACGATAAAAATTAACTCATAGAATAACTTCCTTATAATGTAATGAACCATAGTATCACCCTAAAGTACATGTTATAACATTCCAAACTCGTCGACTTTCGACGAAACTTATTTTCTTCAATTGGTTTAGCTTCTAATCTTTCCAATCCTTTTGGTACTCGTTATTCATGATCTTTAAATATTTGTAGCGTCCAATGTAAAATGATTAACTTACTTTATATTCTATCAAATATAATCTTATTTCTGAGCTTACATCAATTGACTTACGATGTACTCTCACGTACGAAAACATGGGGTGTAACTCTATATAAATTGGCAACAACTATTTCCTTTGGTTATTTGGGGACTCTGGTTAAACAGGAACAATAACAATATTAACAATACTGCCATTAACCCTTCTATTAAAAATATTAAAAACCATGCTCTACAACATTACCTCTTAACTGTTTCAAACCAACCTATCCCGAACACTAGAACTATCCATATTAAATGGCATGCCCCACAAAATGGTTGGCTAAAACTTAATATAGATGGTACTTTTGAAAATAAAAAAAGTGGTCTAGGAGGAGTATTTCGAAATAACAACGGAAATTGGATAATTGGATTCCAAAAATTCAGCTATGCCCTATGTCCACTACACACTAGACTTCAGGCACTCCATGAAGGACTTTAACTGGCAGTAAGATTCTATCTATCTCCTCTGGAAATAGAAACGGACTCCGCAGACGTAATCAAGGTTATCACAAATGGACACACCATACTAAACTCTCTAATCCTATCTTGCAGGTTATTAATGCACCAGACGAAGGGCCACCTACTTTGGCATAATTTCTGGCAAGGGAACACAATTGGTGATGTGCTAGCAAAGGATGCAAAAAATCGGGGGAAAAATCAATACCTACAAGAAGAAATTAAATTTTTGGTACTCCGCCTCCTTTTGTGGAAGAATTACTGATCAAATATAAGAGCGGAGAAAGTATCTCATCAAAAGTTTTATCTACAAGTATTTGTAATATGCTAAGATCTATGGACAACCAAAACATTGCTACTGATAATGTACTTTTCAATGAAGGGTCTACGTACCCAAACCACTACCCTAATATCACCTCAGGTGATCCTATCTTATTGTAATATACTAAACTTGGCTTTTTAGTATTCAATATATAAATCCTATTAATGCTCATAGGTAAAGACTTGCATTTTACCAAGAAAATTTCACATTCTTAATATTAGTATATTCTCAATCTCAAGGAGAAAATCAATATGACTCCTCTACTTACGGCTTATTTGGATGGTTGTTACATATCATTTCATAATGTATCGTATTGTATTGTATTATACTGTATTATTTGATGAATACAATGTTTGGATAGATTGTATCGCTTGTCGTTGTTTTGGATAGATTGTATCGCTTGTCGTTGTTTCATGATACCATGCACTAGCAATATGAAGAATTTTATAATATTATTAAGATAAATTATGATACGGGGTAAATTTATTATATAAAAAGGTAAGGTAAACAATAAAATAAAATTATTTAATAATAGTGAAGGGTGAGATGAGAGAAAAAGACAAGATAACGACGCAACCACACCAAATCGGCCATTGCATAAAATGGCACATATCGTTGTTATGTAACGACAGATTTAACGATATAATACAATAAAATTTAAATAACAATCAAAACAAACATCGTATTTAAAATAATAATACGATACAATACAATAGGTAACGACCATCCAAACAAACTGTTAACTGTAGTAATATTTTACTCTCAATTTAGTAATAAGAGCAAACCTAATGTTTAACAATTATGATGACTATATAACATAATTATAACTTCTTTATGTTACTTTTCCTAATATTTGGTGTGCCTTATAATCAACTAAAGTTTATTTATTAAAATTTTCATTATTTACAAGAGCTATAAATCCCACACGAAGTTAGAAAAAGCAACAAAATCCTGCCAATTCTGATACGAAGCACTCTTAGAAATGTGTACTTGCTTAAATACAATAATAATTATTATTTAAATAGTATTGATAATATGTTTGGGGGTATGTCCCAAAGCCTAGACACGAAGTAATAATATATGAAGCTATTCAGATGCTTAATCAAAATATTGTTGATATGAAAGTAATCTCACATTGATATGTAACTTTATTGTTGATGCGCCTGTCTAGAAAATAGAAAAAATTATAAAAATATGCTTGTTTGTCAATTTCTTCCAAACCACTGAACTGGAATTATTCGAGCATAAATACTGGGGTTTTTGTATCCGTGTTTGTTTTTTGTGTCACGTTTTAATTTATACCCGCTTTATAAAAAAATTTGCATCCGTACCCTTTTTGCGCATAACTTCAGCATGCGGGGCTGAAGTAGCAAAGGCAATCACGCAAAACTTTAGCATTCTAGTAGACAAACCTGAAGTAGCTTGCGGACTTCAGCTCTAGTAAATGGGGAACTTCAGCTCTAGAGCTGAAGTTTTTGTCTTTGTAAATGGGGAACGTCATGCTAAAGTTCCCCAGTTATAAAGATAAAAACTTCAGCATACGGGGCTGAAGCTCCCCCAGTTACACTGGGGAACTTCAGCTCTAGAGCTGAAGTTTTTGTCTTTGTAAATGGGGAACGTCATGCTAAAGTTCCCCAGTTATAAAGATAAAAACTTCAGCATACGGGGCTGAAGCTCCCCCAGTTACACTGGGGAACTTCAGCTCTAGAGCTGAAGTTCCCCAGTTATAAAGATAAAAACTTCAGCATACGGGGCTGAAGCTCCCCCAGTTACACTGGGGAACTTCAGCTCTAGAGCTGAAGTTATTGTCTTTGTAAATGGGCAAGCTGAAGTTCCCCAGTTATAAAGACAAAAACTTCAACATACGGGCTGAAGTTTCCCCAGTTACACAGGGGAAACTGGGGGAAGAGCTGAAGTTCTGTCTTTTGTAAATGGGGAACTTCAGCATACAGTGCTGAAGTTTTCAAGTTATAAAGACAACAACTTCAGCATAAGGGGATGAAGTTCCCTAGTTTACAAAGACAAAATTTCAGCTCTAGAGCTGAAGTTCTCTAGAGCTGAAGTTTTGTATTTGTAACAGGGGAATTTCAGCCTCGTATGCTGAAGTTGTTGTCTTTATAACTTGGGAACTTCAGCTCTAGAGCTGAAGTTCCCAAGTTATAAAGACAGCAACTTCAGCATACGAGGCTGAAATTCCCCTGTTACAAATACAAAACTTCAGCTCTAGAGAACTTCAGCTCTAGAGCTGAAATTTTGTCTTTGTAAACTAGGGAACTTCATCCCCTTATGCTGAAGTTGTTGTCTTTATAACTTGGGAACTTCAGCTCTAGAGCTGAAGTTCCCAAGTTATAAAGACAACAACTTCAGCATAAGGGGATGAAGTTCCCTAGTTTACAAAGACAAAATTTCAGCTCTAGAGCTGAAGTTCTCTAGAGCTGAAGTTTTGTATTTGTAACAGGGGAATTTCAGCCTCGTATGCTGAAGTTGTTGTCTTTATAACTTGGGAACTTCAGCTCTAGAGCTGAAATTTTGTCTTTGTAATTGGGGAACTTTAGCCTCGTATGCTGAAGTTTTGTCTTTATAACTGGCGAACTTCAGCTTAACTGGTGAACTTCAGCTCAGCGAGGGAAAGGGGAGCTGAAGTTATTTAAAAAGTGGGTACAAGTTAAAAGTTTTTAAAAAAATGGGTATAAGTTAAATGGGGGCGACCAAATAGGGTACCCCGCGTAATTTTTACATAAATACTTGATATTACAAAAAACAAAATCAATTTACTTTTTATTTTGCAGCATAAATATTTAAAAAAATATTTATTAAAAGGTAAAGGTAAAATATATTATGAAAATTAATATTATTTTAGTAATCACGAAATATAGCTACATAACTTATTGACCCCACTCGATAACAAAAATTGCTATACCTTAAAATCATTATGAAGTTGAGAGGATCCGAATAAATCGCACATGCTCCAAGGACTTCACAGAACTTGGAGGCACACATGTGAGTATATAAAAAAAAATGCGGGTAAGCGATCAGGGAATATTAAAATAACCTTGTATTCATATAAGAGAATCATTTTAACTTTTTATAGGAGTCATGCAACATTCATTATTTTCATTAATCAAGATTGCGAGCCACGGTGAAAATTAAAGAGATGTAATGCAAATACATCTTTTAAATATTATGTTATGTTGTTATTAAAAGGTTTTTTGTACACGTGTAACGCGCGTACACCAATACTATATTAGTTATATTAAAAGCATGAAGGAACTTAGCGAAGTGTCATTCGTCTTTTCTACCCTTTAAAAATAGGGTTCACATTGGATAAATTCGTCATTTAGTTATATTCTATTATTTTAGGATAGACATTTAACTAATTTTATAATGTATAGTACTTTGAGATCAATTAAAATTTTGGTTGATAAATATTTCCTTTATTAAACTATGTAAAAATAGTTCTACTATTTTGGACTTAAAAAAAATTACGAAATTTAGCATTATACGTGGATTCCTAAGCTAATTGGAATAACTCTTATACTAAATTGACTTTAAGGTCCAATCATTAATCTTTGATATCGCAAGTTTATTTTCTCTTCAAGTAAAATAGATTAGTTATTGAACTGATTACTCTTGCATTTGGTTTGTTTGTTTCTCAAACTTGAAAACTATTTAGTAGAAAGCATAACTATTTATAGAATTCTATAAGTTTTACTGTTGTATTAAGATCATCTTCATTTTGAATAAATATATCTTAATTCCAAAATAGATTAACCCTCTCAGGTTAGGTAATTAAAGTATTTTCCTTCCTCAAAATACAAAAACATCTTCTTTTATTGGAAAATAACGAGGATTTTTTCTTTGGAAAAAATAGTTAGTGCTGGAAGAATATTTACACAAAAATAATAAATTTTATATGTATATTTATAACATCTGTTTTTATATGAAATAAAAATAAAAGAAAATATTTATAGAATAATAAAGGGGGAAAAACATCTCTTAAATTAAAATTTTGGTTGATCGTCCATAAACAAAGTCAAACTGGTGAGAAAAACGATCACTGACTTTTAATTTACACACAAAGTATGTTAATCTGAATTATGTATGAGCTATGGAGGATTCACGGAGAAGTGAACCCTAGATGAAAGAGAGAAGAAGAGAGACATGAGTATGTGAAAGTGAGTTAGTCAATTTCATTTTGACCAATCTGCCTTATTTTTTGTTCGTGTGGGCCTGTATATATATTTTCTTAATTGAACTCAAAAGTAAGAAAAATGTCTATAGTCTAAAATACAAAGAGTACAAAAAACTGGGCCGCCTCTCTTAATGGGCATGTTGCTTTCCTTTGTCAACTTGGGCCGGAGGGACATCTGGGCTAACACTCCCCCCCCCCCCCAGCTGGAGGG
>ML345261.1:19316-35833 GCA_005239505.1 Nicotiana paniculata
CTCCCCCCCCCCCCCAAGCTGGAGGGTGAGAACACACCCAACTTGCATAAAATCCCATGATGTAGAGGACCAGAAAGAGCCTTAGTCATAATATCAGCTAGTTGTTGTGCCGGAGATAAACTGCAAGGAAATCAAACCAGAAGACAGACAAGTGCGCACATAATGACAATCAATTTCAACGTGCTTCGTGCGCTCATGGAAAATTGGATTTTTTGCAATGTGTAGAGCTACACGGATGTCACAAAATATGGAAACAGGTCTTGAAACAGTCAAACCATGGTCACCCAGAAGCCCAGTTAGCCAAGTGACTTCAACTGTATCTTTGCAAAGAGCCCTATACTCAGCTTCTGCTGAAGAGAGAGATATAGTGGGTTGTTTCTTGCTCTTCCAAGAAACAGGGCTGCCACCAAGAGTGATGTAAAATCCAGTCACTGACTTGCGAGAGATAGAGCAGGTTGCCCAATCAGAGTTAGAGTAGGCTTGTAAAGAGACATCAAAAGATCTGGAGAGGAGGATGCTTTGGGCAGGGTCATTCAACAAATATCTGAGCACATATAAAGCAGCTAGCATGTGAGGCACTTGTGGCTTTTGAAGAAATTGACTCAAATGTTGCATTGAGAATGAAATATTAGGCCTGGTGTATTGAAGGAAATTGAGCTTCCCAATTAATCTTCTATATAAGCTGGGGTCAGAAATAGGAGCATCCATATCTAGAGCAAGCTTAACAAAGGGATCTAAGGGAGTCATCACAGGGGAGAAGTGTTGACAGTTAAATTCAGAGAGAAGATCACTAGTGAACTTGTGTTGGCTCATGACATAACCTTGGGAATGTGAGGAGATCTCCAAACCCAGGAAGTTGTGGACTAACCCCAAGTCCTTAATTTTAAACTGTGCATCTAAAAAAGAATTTAAGGACTCCATCTCCACAATATCATTACTAGCTAGTAAGATATCATCAACATCGACAACTAATACAACTTGAGAGCTTGAAGAAAAATTAGTGAATAGGGAGTAGTCATTCATACTTGTATTGGTAAAAAGGAGTTTCACACGTAAGTCAGCTTTTGACAACTCAGCCAGTCACGTGGACATAGGAAAACGCGACAGCTGAATGTGATTCTTTGAAGAGGTACGGTACAAAGAGACACGGTTCAGTAAACCCACGAACTTATCAGCCACGGGAAACTCAACTTAATCAAAACGGGAGAGAGACACGGTCAGAATGAATCTAGACAAAGCTACGGGCAGATTCAAGGACCCACAATTGATTACTCGAACGTTATGTAAGTGAACTCCAATTACCATTTTCCTTTGTAACGCCTCATTAATGTTATAATTAGTCATTAATGAGTAACCATAGCAAGAGTCGTACGTTATAAGAATCTCTTATATACGGGAAGGGAATACAACTTTTAAAGGCATCTGATTCTCGAATACAATTAACTTCGATTTTCTATATTTCTGTAATATTGTGTATTATTCATTTTTCTCCATTACCTTGATTATCAGTAACCCGTATTCATCTTAAAAATAAGCTTTAGTCAAAGGATCTAATTCTTTGGTTAAACAAATTGGTTCTGTTACCGGGAATCTAATAATCTTTGTTTACTTTTCAAGTGATATCCTTTGAATTATGTCAAACCCCAACGACACCAACCAGCAAAGGAGTGGAACCCCAGTTCCATCGCCTTCAGGAACCCCACGTAGTTCGAAGGAACAATCCCCAGAAAGATCCAATAACAACAATGGTGATAATGATCAAATTGTGGTACAAGATCGTGTAAAGAAAATGATTGCAGAGTATGTGAGCCAAGCTTTGCAAGAATTTGCGAGAGGGTTACCGACAGCATTACCTACACCGCCGACGCCACCCCCAATAACACCATCACCGTGGAAAATCCTCAATCTAGGTTGGCAAACTCAGGAAGAGGAGATACTCCTAATGAATCTCTCGAAATGAGACTAGGTATATCTAATAAATCAGAATTACAAAATTTACAGCTAATCATGCAGAAACAGATGAAGGAGCAGAACGATCGCATCAAACAAATTCCTGGAGTACCACCTATCATCAAAGTCATCGATGTTGATAGATATTCTCAATAACCTTGGAAGCCAAGTGCGGCACCTTTGCCTATACCCAAGAAGTTTAAAATGCCTGACATTCCCAAATATGATGGAACAACTGACCTACGCGACCATGTGACTGCTTTCACTACTGGGGTAAAAGGGAACGACTTAACTAAACAAGAGATTGAATAAGTCCTTGTCAAAAAATTTGGGGAAACACTTACCAAAGGGGCCCTAACCTGGTATTCTCTTCTCCCTGAAAATTCTATTGACTCTTTTGATGAGCTTGCAGATTCATTTATAAAAGCACACTCTGATGCACAAAAAGTTGAGAAGAGAATGGAAGACATATTCAAAAGAAAACAAGGAGACACAGAACTACTCCGTGAGTTTGTAGACAGGTTTCAACGAGAAAGAATGCAGTTACCTAGGGTGCCTGATAATTGGGCAGCCATGGCATTTGCAAGCAACCTAAACGATAAAAGCTCAGAAGCCACGAGACGACTTAAGGAAAGTCTAAGAGAATTCCCCGCTACAACATGGAACGATGTATATAACAGGTACAGTACTAAACTCAGAATAGAAGAAGATATCATTGCTCGTTCGAGAGATGAAGATCATTCCAGATCCAGACGTCCTGAATCAGATAGAAGATCAGGTAAAAACAGGTACGATCCTTACTTAGGACCCTCGGGACGCGATATCCGCCCCAGGTTCGAAAACACTAGGTCGGACTATAGACCACAAGGAAGAGACGTAGTCTCATCCTCGTCTAGATCCAGAAAAGATCGAGATGAACGACCTAGAGGTAGTACTCAAATTGGGGATCATACCTTTAATGTAAGTACTACTGAACTTGTCTCAATATTGAGGAACATGGGAGACAAGGTTAAGTGGCCCAAAGAGATGCGGTCAAATCCAAGTAGAAGAAACCCAGATCACTGGTGTGAATTTCACAACGATCATGGGCACAAAACTGCAGATTGCAGATTTTTACAAGGTGAAGTAGAAAATTTGTTAAAACAGGGCTATTTATGTCATGCCCCGAAATCCCACCATCGGGCCATGATGTGTCTAATGTAGAACCCGCTAGACAAGCCAACGTGTATAGATAAACTATCATATTAACATCAATTTAACAGAATAAACTAAGTTCACAATTTAACAGCGAAAATAAATATGGTTTCAAGCTAAATAAGGACAACATAATACAACGACGCGTAAATTTCCCAAAACCTGGAGTCACAAACTCACGAACTGTCTATAAAAGT
This sequence comes from Nicotiana paniculata, assembly GCA_005239505.1. Taxonomy (NCBI): domain Eukaryota; kingdom Viridiplantae; phylum Streptophyta; class Magnoliopsida; order Solanales; family Solanaceae; genus Nicotiana; species Nicotiana paniculata. The sequence goes on from ML345261.1 coordinate 22,658, forward strand.
GATAAATACAAGTCTGAAAGGAAATACATGACTGTCTCTCAAACTAGAGGAAGAATAAGACAGAAACAAAGACATAGGGATGGGAGAGACGCCAAGGCCCACGAACGTCAGCGGGTATACCTTGAAGCCTCTAGGATAAGCTGAAAGACACTCCCACTAATGATGTCCTCCGGGTCTGGCTACGTAATCTGCACAACATAAAGAAGTGCAGGTGTAGCATCAGTACAACTGACCCCATGTACTGAGTAAATGCCGAGCCTAACCTCGACGAAGTAGTGACGAGGCTAGGACATGACAACAAAATGTACCTGTGCAGTTCAATAGTATAGCAAAAACTAAACAAGAATACAATTATGGGGAGAACATGCTGGGGGTAAGAGATAGCAAATACTGAAATGAAAGAAATGAAAACAACAGTCGAAAATATCTGAAAATAATAACGGGAATTGACAACACAAATTAAGTAGTGAAAGATACGGCACGGCATGTCCCCTCGTGCATAATAATATAAACATGGCACGGAATGTCCCCTCGTGCATAAACAATATAAACTTGGCACGGAATGTCCCCTCGTGCATAAATAATATAAACATGGCACAAAATGTCCCCTCGTGCATAAAAAATATAAACATGGCACGGAATGTCCCCTCGTGCATAAACAATATAAACATGGCACGGAATGTCCCCTCGTACATAAACAATATAAACATGGCACGGAATGTCCCCTCGTGCATAAATAATATAAACATGGCACGAAATGTCCCCTCGTGCATAAAAAATATAAACATGGCACGGAATGTCCCCTCGTGCATAATAATATAAAATACGGTACGACATCACCCTTCGTGCTTTAACACTCTTCCTCACCCAAACAACAATCACAAACAAGGGCAAGGAAATAAACAGAATAATAAAAAAAAATAGAAATCCCGGCAAGGAAATATCAACCAAACAATTAAATCCCGGCAAGGGAACATTAATTAAACAATTTAATCCTGGCAAGGGAACTATACAACGATGACCCGACAAAGGTATATTTTAGTACCTCTTTCTCTTTCTTTCACTTTCATTCCATAACTTACTCTATTACCTGAGCCAATGCTCCAAAGGATGTAATTATCTATATATCTTCATCATTCGTTTTACAATTTGAGCCAATGCTCCAAAGGATGTAATTATCTCATATATCTTCATGATTCGTTTTACTATTTGAGCCAATGCTCCAAAGGATGTAATTATCTCATGTATCTTCATCATTCGTTTTACAATTTGAGCCAATGCTCCAAAAGAGTTTAAAGATTACAACTCCCTTCACATGCTCTTTACAACGTATAGAGATCATCAATTAAGCATGGAAATTACAACAAAAATCGAAATATTCGCAATATAAGACTCATGGTCATGCTACACACCAACGTATAGATACTCGTCACCATGCCAATACATCGTATTTGACAATTAGCAAATAGCAAATAATATTCAACTCCTATTCCCTCAAGCTAAGGTTAGACCAAACACTTACCTCGAGTCCAAAGTATAGCAATCAACCCTCTAACACCGCCTTTCCTTTAGAATTCAACTCCGGATTGGTATTATCTAGACATAATCAACTCAAGTATATCAATAAGGATTCAAATGATTCAATTACATAACCTAATTATCCATTTCACAGCATTCTTCCAAAATTATCAAAATTCAACCTCCGGCCTGCTTGCTCGGATTCTTATAATTCTCGAAGGGAACACTCACCCAAAGCCTAAGGATCATTAATATATGATTTTAACTTGATTTCATGGCAAATTCACAGAAAAATCTCAAATGATCACAAGTTCTAGGTTACTACCCAATTTCTTGAATTTTTGCACTAGTTTATGTAGTTAATTAAGTTAGGATTCATGCATGAAACTAATTTCCGGGTAGAGTTCACTTACCTTAGAAGATCAGGTTGTTGGCTCTTAAAAACGGAGGAAAATCTTCCAAGGAAGAAGAAGGAATTGAGAAAAATGGGTTTGAAACCGTTATTTAAAACACACTGCCTGAACAGTGATCTCGTACCTGCGACTCTGGGGACCGCACCTGCGGTCCCTCACTTGCGAGACGAATCTCGCAGCTGCGGAAATGGGCTAGGGAGTCTGGGCTCGCACCTGCGGAGTGGAGACCGCACCTGCGGTCTTGTACCTGCGATAATTGGCCAGGTCATTAGTGATCGCACCTGCGATGCTGGGGACTGCACCTGCGGTCACACCAGAACAGGTGCACCAGCAGCTATGTTTGCTGGTTTTTAGCCCTGTTAGGTGCCCGAAAGGCACCTGGGGCCACTCGAGCCCTAGTCCAAATATACCAACGAGTCCCAAATCATAATACGGACTCGCTCGAGCCTTCGGAACACCCAAAATAACGCTAAAACTCGAAATCACACCCCCAAACCTCAAGAACCAAACTTAGGAACTTTAAGTTTTCTAAACTTCGCTAACAACGTGCCGAACTGACCTATACAACTCGGAATGATACCAAATTTCACAGATAACTCATACAACATCCTACGAACTTTTCTGTGCGATCAAATCGCCAAAAAACATCATATACATCGAATTAAGCCTCAAAATCCATGAATTCTATCAAATTTCATAAAACATCAAATTTTCCATTTTAAGTCCGAAACACGTCAAACGAAATCCGATTTCAACCAAACTTTACAGAAGGTGCTTAAACCATATATAAGACCTGAACCGGGCGCCGGAACTAAAATACGGACCCGATACCATCACTTTCTAATCAGATTTCATTTTAAATTTCCTTAAATATTTTCAGAAAACAATTTTACTCAAAAATTCATTCTCGGGCTCGGAACCTCGGAATTCGATTCCGGGCATGCGCCCAAGTCCCATATTTTCGTACAGAACCTCTGGGACCGTCAAATCACGGGTCCGGGTTTTACCCAAAATGTTGACCGAACTCAAATTTATTCATTTTCATGTCAAATCTTAGCATTTTTCACAGAATTTCATATTTAAGCTGTCCGGCTACACGTTTGGACTATGCACGCAAATCGAGGCAACTACAAATGAGGTTTTCAAGGCCTCGAAAGTACGGAATGGGTAATAAAATAGGTGATGACCCTTTGGGTCGTCACATTCTCCACCTATAAAACAACCGTTCGTCCTCGAACGGAATGAAGAAGGAAGTACCTGAGTCGGGAAATAAATGAGGGTAACGGCTCCGTATATCGGACTCGGACTCCCAGGTCGATGCCTCAGGAGACTGACCTCTCCACTGAACATGAACAGAAGGGAAACTCTTGGATCTCAACTGACGAATCTGCCGGTCTAGAATAGCTACCGGCTCCTCCTCATAAGATAAGTCCTTGTCCAACTAGACAGTGTTGAAATCTAACACGTGGGTTGGATCGCCGTGATACCTCCGAAGCATGGACACATGAAAAACTGGATGTACGGCTGATAAGCTAGGTAGCAATGCAAGTCTGTAAGCCACTTCTCCCACTCGATCAAGAATCTCAAACGGACCAATGAACCTAGGGCTAAGCTTGCTCTTCTTCCCAAATCTCATCACGCCCTTCATAGGCGACACTCGGAGCAATACTCGCTCACCAACCATGAAAGTGACATCTCGAACCTTGCGATCTACATAACTCTTTTGCCTGGACTGAGTTGTACGAAGCCTATCCTGAATGATCCTGACCTTGTCCAAGGCCTCCAGAACCAAATCTGTACCCAATAACCGAGCCTCTCCCGGCTCAAACCATCCAACTGGAGATTGACACCGCCTACCATATAAAGCCTCATAAGGAGCCATCTGGATACTCGACTGGTAGCTGTTGTTGTCGGAAAACTCTGCTAAAGGCAAGAACTGATCCCATGATCCTCCAAAGTCAATAACACAAGCTCGGAGCATATCCTCCAATATCTGAATAGTCCGCTCGGACTGTCCATCCGTATGAGGATGAAATGTTGTGCTCAACTCCACCTGGGTGCATAACTCTCGCTGAGCTGCTCTCCAGAACGCGAGGTAAACTGCGCGCCCCGGTCCGAAATGATAGATACCTGCACACCATGAAGGCGGACAATCTCCCGGACATAGATATTAGCTAACCTCGCGGATGAATAGGAGACTGCCACAGGAATGAAATGCGTTGACTTGGTCAGCCTATCAACAATGACCCAAACTGTATCGAACTTCTTCCGGGTCAACGGAAGTCTAGTAACGAAGTCCATAGTGATCCTCTCCCACTTCCACTCGGGAAGCTCAATCCTATGAAATAAACCACCAGGCCTATGATGCTCATACTTAACATGTTGACAATTCAAACACTGCGCCACATATGCCACAATATCCTTCTTCATTCTATACCACCAATAATGTTGTCGCAAATCCTGATACATCTTTGCGGTGCCCATATGAATAGAGTACCGGGAACTATGGGCCTCATCTAAAATCAACTCTCGAATCTCATCAACACTGGGCACACAAAATTGCCCCTGCAATCTCAAAACACCATCATCATCTAAGGTCACCTGCGTGGCGCCTCCGGACTGCACCGTGTCTCTAAGGACACACAAATGGGGATGATCAAATTGCCGATCATGGATACGCTCCAATAATGAAGAACGAGCGACCGTACAAGCCAACACTCGAATAGGCTCAGAAATATCCAACCTAAAAAATTGATTGGCCAAAGCCTGAACATCCAAAGCAAGCATCCTCTGACTGACCGGAATAAAAGCAAGACTGCCCATACTAGCTGACTTCCTACTCAAAGTATCGGCCATCACATTGGCCTTCCTTGGGTGATATAAGATGGTAATATCATAATCCTTCAACAACTCCAACCATCTCCTCTGCCTCAAATTCAACTCCTTTTGCTTGAACAAGTACTGAAGGCTCTTATGATTCGTGAACACCTCACACGCCACGCCATACAGATAGTGCCTCCAAATCTTCAATGCGTGGACAATGGCTGCCAACTCCAAATCATGCATTGGATAGTTCTTCTCATGAATCTTCAACTGCCTCGAAGCATAAGCAATGACCTTTCCATCCTGCATCAACACTGCACCAAGCCCAATACGGGAAGCATCGCAATAGACTGTAAAGGCCCTGAACCTGTGGGCAAAACAAATACCGGTGTCGTAGTCAGAGTTGTCTTGAGCCTCTGAAAGCTCGCTTCACACTCGTCCGACCATCTGAACTGGGCACCCTTCTGGGTCAACCTGGTCATCGGGGCTGCAATAGATGAGAACCCCTCCACGAACCGACGATAGTAGCCTGCCAGTCCCAAGAAACTCCGAATCTCTGTAGCGGATGCTGGTCTAGGCCAGTTCTTGACTGCATCAATCTTCTTCGAGTCAACCTGAATACCCTCTGTTGATACGACATGACCCAGGAATGCAACTGAACTCAACCAGAACTGACACTTCGAAAACTTTGCATATAGCTGGTTATCCTTCAGAGTCTGAAAATCCACTCTGAGATGCTACTCGTGCTCCTCTTGGCTGCGAGAGTATATCAAACTATCATCAATGAAGACTATCACGAATGAGTCCAAATAAGGCCTGAACACTCAGTTCATCAAGTCCATAAAAGCTGCTGGGGCATTTGTCAACCCAAACAACATGAATAAAAACTCGTAATGCCCGTACCGAGTGCGGAAATCTGTCTTAGGGACATCGGATGCCCTAATCCTCAACTGCTGGTAGCCAGATCTCAAGTCTATCTTTGAAAATACCCTGGCACCCTGAAGTTGATCGAACAAATCATCAATCCTCGGAAGTGGATACTTATTCTTGAATGTAACCTTGTTCAATTGCCGGTAATCAATGCACATCCTCATAGAACCATCCTTTTTCTTCACAAACAATACTGGAGCACCCCAAGGAGAAAAGCTGGGTCTAATGAAACCCTTCCCAAGAAAATCCTGCAATTGTTCCTTCAACTCTTTCAACTCTGGCGGGGTCATGCGATACGGCGGAATAGAAATGGGTTGGGTGCCCGGAGCCAGATCAATGAAGAAATCAATGTCCCTGTCGGGTGGCATCCCCGGCAGGTCTGAAAGGAAGACCTCGGGAAACTCACCAACCACGGGTACCGAATCAATAGAGGGAACCTCAACACTAGAATCGCGCACATAAGCCAAATAAGCCAAACACCCCTTCTCGACCATATATCGAGCTTTCACGTATGAAATAACACTGCGGGTAGAATAACCAGGAGTTCCTTTCCACTCCAAACGGGGTAAATCCGGTAAGGCTAAGGTCACCGTCTTGGCATGGCAATCCAAGATAGCATGATATGGGGATAACCAGTCCATCCCCAATATAACATCAAAGTCGACCATACCTAAAAGCAACAAATCAACACGGGTCTCAAGACCCCCAATCACCACAACACAAGAACGATGGACTCGATCGACCATGATAGAATCACCCACCGGTGTGGATACATAAACAGGAATACTCAGTGGATCACTAGGCATGACCAGGTATGGTGCAAAATAAGAGGACACATACGAATACGTAGACCCTGGATCAAATAGCATTGAAGCATCTCTATCACACACCCGAATAGTACTTGTAATGACTGCATCTGAAGACTCAGCCTCTGGCCTGACTGGAAGAGCATAACATCGGGGCTGGGCCCCACCACCCTGAACCACATCTCTAGGGCGGCCGACTTCTGGTTGGCCTCTTCATCTGGCGACCTGAGCTCTACCTCTATGAACTCTACCTCCACCTCTAGCACCTCTATCCCCACCTCTAGTTGGCTGGGCAGGCTGTGGAACACCTAGTGCCTGTACCATGGAACGAGAACCCTGATGCTGAGACCCACCAGTACCTCGGGGCAAAACTTGGAAATATGCCCCAAACCACCGCAAGTATAACAAGGCCTCTGCTGATGTGACTGCTGACTCTGGAACTGGCCCTATCGACCCTGATAACCACCCTGGAAAATTTGAAGCGCCGGTGCACCGATAGGTGCTGGTGGCGCACTGTAAGGTTGCTGATCAGAATAGTGCGTCTGATAACCACGACCTCCTGAAGTACCATGGGAAACCTGCAGAGCTGAATGAAAAGGTCTGGGAGGTTGACCTCTGCCTGAAGAATCCCTGCCCCTAGATGAGGCTCCACCGAAACGAACGAAATGACGGGGCCTCTTGTTAGCCCCCTGACCACCTCCCTGTGACAAAATCATCTCAATCCTACTGGCCACATAGGCCGCATCCTGGAACAATATATCTGTACCTGACTCTCTAGCCATCTGAAGTCTGATAGACCGGGCCAATCCATCGATAAACCTCTGAACCCTCTCCCGATCAGTGGGAAGTATCATAAGAGCATGTCGGGCTAGAGTGATGAACCTGGTCTCGTACTGAGTGGCGGACATGGATCCCTACTGGAGACGCTCAAACTGCCTCCGAAGGTCCTCTCTATGAGTGATGGGAAGGAACTTCCCCAAAAATACCTCTGAGAATTGATTCCAAGTCAAAGGGGTAGATCCAGCTGGTCTGGCTAAGAAATAGTCTCTCCACCAACTCTTGGCTGCGCCTGATAACCGAAAAGTAGCGAAGTCAACTCCGTTGGACTCCACTATGCCCATATTCCGAAAAACCTTATGGCAGCTGTCCAAATAATCCTGGGGGTCCTCTGATGGTGAACCAGTGAAAGTAGCAGTGAATAACTTAGTGAACCTGTTCAGTCTCCACAAAGCATCTGCTGACATAGCTGCTCCCTCTGCTACCGGTGCCGCAATACCCGGCTGAGCTACTCCGGCTGGCTGAGGTGCCGGTGTCTGAAACTTTGGAGCTAGATGCTCTGGCACGCGGGCGGTAGGAGTCTGGGCACCTCCCCTAGCCTGAGAGATGGCTGGTGCCGTAGGAAGAAGACCCGCCTGTGGTACACTCTCCATGAGTCCGACTAGACGGACAAAGGCGTCCTGAACCATTGGGGTAGCTATGAATCCATCTGGGACCTGAGCTGGTCCAACTGGGACTGCCGGAACTGGGACCTCCTCGTCAGACTCGACCTGAGAGTCCTCCACTGGGGCTGCTGCTCTAGGCTGAACCCGGCCCCGGCCTCGGCCTCTAGCACGGCCTCTTTCTCGACCTCGACCTCGACCTCGACCCCGAGTAGGAGCTGTAGCAGGAGTATCAGGCTGCTAGGCATAACCAAGGGAAGCACGCGTCCTCGCCATGTGCAAGAGAATAGAATAGAAACTCAATCAGTACTCAGAATTCATAGCGCACGATAGAGAAGAAAAGAAATATGGAGTCATTCTAACTTTGCAGCCTCTAGGGGATAAATACAGACGTCTCTGTACCGATCCCTCAGATTCTACCAAGTTGTCCGTGAGTTGTGAGACCTAAGTAACCTAGTGCTCTGATACCAACTTGTCACGCCCTGAAATCCCATCATCGGACCGTGATGGCATCTAACGTCGAACCCGCTAGACAAGCCAACATGTATATATAAACTATCATATTAACAGAATAAACTAAAACGGTTCACAATTTAACAGCGGAAATAAATATGGTTTCAAGAGAAATAAGGACAACATAATACAACGACGCGTAAATTTCCCAAAACCCGGAGTCACAAATTCACGAACTGTCTATAAGAGTGCTAAATACAAGTCTGAAAGGAAATACATGACTGTCTCTGAAACTAGGGGAAAAATAAGACAGAAACGAAGACATAGAGATGGGAGAGACGCCAAGGCCCACGAACGCCAACGAGTATACCTTGAAGCCTCTAGGATAAGCTGAAAGACACTCCCACTAATGATGTCCTCCGGGTCTGGCTGCGTAATCTGCACAACATAAAGAAGTGCAGGTGTAGCATCAGTACAACCAACCCCATGTACTGAGTAACTGCCGTGCCTAATCTCGACGAAGTAGTGACGAGGCTAGGACACGACAACAAAATGTACCTGTGCAGTTCAATAGTATAGCAGAAACTAAACAAGAATACAATTACGGGGAGAACATGTTGGGGGTAAGAGATAGCAAATACTGAAATGACAGAAGCGAAAACAACAATCGAAAATATCTGAAAATAATAACGGGAATTGACAACACAGACTAAACAGTGAAAGATACGACACAGAATGTCCCCTCGTGCATGATAATATAAACATGGCACGGAATGTCCCCTCGTGCATAAATAATATAAACTTTGCACGGAGTGTCCCCTCGTGCATAAACAATATAAACATGGCACGGAATGTCCCCTCGTGCATAAACAATATAAACATGGCACGAAATGTCCCCTCGTGCATAAAAATATAAAATATGGCACGGCATCACCCTTCGTGCTTTAACACTCTTCCTCACCCAAACAACAATCACAAACAAGGGCAAGGAAATAAACAGAATAATAAAAAAAGTAGAAATCCAGGCAAGGGAACATCAACCAAACAATTAAATCCCGGCAAGGGAACATTAATTAAACCATTTAATCCCAGCAAGGGAACTATACAACTATGACCCGGCAAGGGTATATTTTAGTAAATCTTTCTCTTTCTTTCACTTTCATTTCATAATTTACTCTATTACCTCAGCCAATGCTCCAAAGGATGTAATTATCTCATATATCTTCATCATTCGTTTTACAATTTGAGCCAATTCTCCAAAGGATGTAATTATATCATATATCTTCATCATTCGTTTTACAATTTGAGCCAATGCTCCAAAGGATGTAATTATCTCATGTATATTCATCATTCGTTTTACAATTTGAGCCAATGATCCAAAAGAGTTTAAAGAGTACAACTCCCTTCACATGCTCTTTACAACGTATAGAGATCATCAATTAAGCATGGAAATTTATAACAAAAATCGGAATATTCGCAATATAAGACTCACGGTCACGCTAGACACCAACGTATAGATACTCTTCACCATGCCTATACATCATATTTGACAATTAGCAAATAGAAAATAATACTCAACTCCTATTCTCTCAAGCTAAGGTTAGACCAAACACTTACCTCGGGTCCAAAGTATAGCAATTAACCCTCTAACTCCGCCTTTCCTTTAGAATTCAACTCCGGAATAGTATTATCTAGACATAATCAACTCAAGTATATCAATAAGGATTCAATGATTCAATTACATAGCCTAATTATCCATTTCCTAGAATTCTTCCAAAATTATCAAAATTCGACCCCGGGCCTGCTCGCTCGGATTCTTATAATTCTCGAAGGGAACACTCACCCAAAGCCTAAGGATCATTAATATACGATTTTTACTTGATTTCATGGCCAATTCACAGAAAATTCTCAAATTATCACAAGTTCTAGGTTACAACCCAATTTCTTGAATTTTTGCACTAGTTTATGTAGTTAATTAAGCTAGGATTCATGCATGAAACTATTTTCCGGGTAGAGTTCACTTACCTTAGAAGACCAGGTTGTTGGCTCTTAAAAATGGAGGAAAATCGTCTAAGGAAGAAGAAGGAATTGAGAAAAATGGGTTTGAAACCCGTATTTAAAACACATTGCCTGAACAGTGATCTCGCACCTGCGGCTCTGGGGACCACACCTGCGGTCTCGCACTTGCGAGAAGAATCTCGCACCTGTTGAAATGGGCTAGGGAGTCTGGGCTCGCACCTGCGGAGTGGAGACCGCACCTGCCAGAAGTGTTTCGCACCTGCGATAATTGGCCAAGCTATTGGTAATCACCTGCGATGCTGGGGACCGCACCTGCGGTCACACCAGAACAGGTGCACTAGCAGCTATGTTTGCTAGTTTTTAGCCACGTTAGGTGCCCGGAGGACATCTGGGCCCACCCGAGCCCTAGTCCAAATATACCAAAGAGTCCCAAATCATAATACAGACTCGCTCGAGCCTTCGGACACCCAAAAAATTCCTAAACACGAAATCACACCCCAAACCTCAAGAACCAAACTTAGGAACTTTAAGTTTTCTAAACTTCGCTAACAACGTGCCGAACTGACCTATACAACTTAGAATGATACCAAATTTCACAGTTAACTCACACAACATACTACGAGCGTTTTTGTGCGATCAAATCGCCAAAACAACATCATATACATCGAATTAAGCCTCAAAATCCATGAATTCTATCAAATTTCATAAAACATCAAATTTTCCATTTTAAGTTCGAAACACGTCAAACGAAATCCGATTTCAACCAAACTTTACAGAAGGTCCTTAAACCATATATAAGACCTGTACCGGTCGTCGGAACCAAAATACGGGCCCGATACCATCACTTTCTAATGAGATTTCATTTTCAATTTCCTTAAATATTTTCAGAAAATAATTTTACTCAAAAATTCATTCTCGGGCTCGGGACCTCGGAATTCGATTTCGGGCATGCGCCCAAGTCCCATATTTTATTGCAGACCCTCCGGGACCGTCAAATCACGGGTCCGGGTCCGGGTCTGTTTACCCAAAATGTTGACCGAAGTCAAATTTATTCATTTTAATATCAAATCTTAGCATTTTTCACAGAATTTCATATTTAAGCTGTCCGGTTACGCGTCCGGACTGTGCACGCAAGTCGAGACAACTACAAAGTATGGAATGGGTAATAAAATAGGTGATGACCCTTTGGGTCGTCACAATTTAACAGAATTGTTTAGTGATAAAGGTAAATCGGCATATATGAGGAACAGGCAGGAGCCCCCAAAGCCTCCTTCTCCAAAACAAACCGTTAACGTAATACACGGGGGTGAAGAAATAAACAGAGTGATTTGCAAAACAACCACAAAGTTCACAATTACACATGGGAAACGGGCTCGTGGAGAAGACAATATGACCTTCGATGATGCAGATATCAACGGATTAATGCTTCCGCATAACGATGCTTTGGTAATATCTTTACTTATTCATGACACTAACGTAAAAAGAGTGTTGATTGATCCAGGCAGTTCAGACAATATCATTTTTCTAAGAGTCTTGGAAGAAATGCTGCTGGGGAATCAAGTAATCCCAAAAGCACGAGCCATATCAGGGTTTGATAACTCTACGGTTATAACAAAAAGAGAAATTGAGCTTAGCACTTATGCTGAGGGGGTGATCAAAAGTTCCAGGTTCCAAGTCATCGATACTGACATGGCTTATTACGTGATCATTGGAAGGCCATGGATCCACGACATGAAAGCGATACCCTCCACGTTGCATCAGGTAATTAAATTTCCCTCTGAATGGGGGATTCAACCAAACAAAGGAGATCAGCAGACCGAAAGAAATATAAACTCTGTGGTACACTACAACAAGAAAATAGAGGTGGAAGAATTACGAGATAAGGGAATCTCCCAAGCAGGTAACACAACCCAAACAAGCATGGAAGAAATTACTACCCAAATAGGCACGGAAGGTATTATTGCTGAAACAGGTACAAAAGAAAATACTTACGAGAAGGAAAATCAAGGTATACTATACCACATAGAAACAGATTTTGGACCGGACGTCATTCGTGAACCGGAGGAAGATGAGCACATCAAAACAACTACGGAGGAGCTCGAAGCTGTTCCATTATCTGAACAAAAGCCTGAGCAGAAAGTGTATATAGGCATGAGGCTGCTCGAAGAGGTAAATTAATTGATTATTTAAAGGCTAACGCAGACTGCTTTGCGTGGTCCCACTCAGATATGACAGGCATCCCATCAGAAGTGATGACTCATAAAGTAAATGAAGATCTATCATTCATACCTGTTAAGCAGAAGAAAAGAAAGCATGGACCATTCAAGAACCAAGTGATCGACGAAGAGGTATAGAAACTCTTGAAGATTGGTTCGATACGAGAGGTAACGTACCATAACTGGCTAGCAAACACCATGGTAGTGCCTAAAAAAGAATGGCAAGTGGAGAGTATGCGTAGATTATACCGACTGGAATAAAGCATGCCCCAAAGATTCATTCCCATTGTCACATATAGATCAAATGATTGATGCCACAACAAATCATGAATTATTGAGCTTTTTAGATGCATATTCTGGTTATAATCAAATTAAAATGAATCTCTCATATGAGGAAAAAACTTCCTTCATTACAAACAGGAGGACTTACTGTTATAAAGTTATGCCTTTTGGCCTAAAAAACGCTGGAGCCACCTACCAAAGGTTAGTGACTAAAATGTTCCAAGAACATCTTGGAAAGACAATGGAAGTCTATATTGATGATATGTTGGTAAAATCA
>ML345262.1:0-87600 GCA_005239505.1 Nicotiana paniculata
GGAAAATACTAGAATAAGATGAAGAAAACTGATAATCCTTTGCTTCCTCAATGATCTTGTGTGGATATTCTCTCCAAAAATGGCGTTCTTCTCTCAAAGTTGTGTTTTTGGGTCTATTTATATGTTTGGGACAAACCCTAAACGTGTAGGAGACTTCTATTCAAATCGGGAAATACTTAAAACCTTCAAAACTCTGAATTTACCGGACCAGGACCCCAGGCGTTAAGCCCCAAACGCCCAGCTATAGCCTGGGTAGGCCAGGCGTTTGGGCTCTAACGCCTGGGCATGGCTGGCGTTTGGTGTCTACCGCCCCACTAACGCCTGGTTAAGCCAGGCTTTTGGGCCAAAATGCGCGGCTATGGCCCGGGTCACTCCTTTTCGACTCTTGAGCGTATTTTTGACGTTTATGCACCCATTTAGCTCAGCTTCCATCTCCAATTCACCTACACATGAAATAGACTCCATTATGCACATAGAACGTGTATTTTTATCACAAAAGCACATAAAATGTAAGGTACATAATGCTTAAAACTATGGATTCTAGCCATGCATCACAACACTTGTGTGACCGGTGGTATGGATGTGCAGACTTGTTACCTTGTGTGGAGGGTCGTGGGAGCGTGACCACGGGAGGATCGTATGAGTATGACATGTAGTCACTTAATTGATTGAAGATTCAGACCATGTATAAAGAAGTATAATGTTGTTTATTTGAGAGTTTATGCTTGGAGGGTGCTCAGTTCATTTGGTTGCGGATGTAGGGGTTTTGCTCCAGCTATGATGGTTGTTCTTGCGTTTTATGAGAAAAAGTGGGTCATTATGGACCCAGGTAAGGCTATTAGCCTAGTTCGGGTGAGCGGAATCATCTTGAAGGTTGTGAATAGATTTTAATATGATTATGGGCTCCATGTGAGTCAGAGGTGTTCGTTTCAGTATGGAGCTTCTCTCGGAGGGATATTAGAACATCAGATGTTGTTCCATCTTCGTTCATTTCAGGTAATATTCTGTTGTGCTGTGTGAGTTTTGAAGACGGCTTGATAATTTCTTATGTGTTGAGGTTTCACGTAGTGATGATGATGTGTGAGCAGGATAGCTCTTGTGATTCAGAGTATATATATCGCACCTCAGTTGTGCTTGAGTTTTGTAGCGTATGGCCCTATCAGTCTCCCCATGATAGTATTATGCACTTAGAGTGCTTGTGACTGATATTCAGTATTTTGTAATGGTGAGAAATTCAGCTCGGTGTGTATCTCCTTATGTGAACCTCATGATTGGATTGGGTGGCACGCCTCCACGGGTAGGTTATTTGGATCGGGTTGCACGGCGCAACAATGTGATGTTGAGTGTGGTTCCCTATATTATTTTCTGGTGTTTTGTTTCCCATTTTTCTAAGGGAGGTTTGTAGCATCTTTTCGATTGTCTAATTAATTGCGTGAGTTGAGTAGTTCCTTCGAGAGTTCATTTTCTTTATGTATCATGTTCGAGTTATGGCCTATTGGCGCGTTGTGGTATCATATGAGACGGTTGGTCATGTTTGGGGTGATTTGTTGTTTGAGCAGTTCATACTGGGTGAGACGAGATTATTGGACCAGGTATCAGTGCGATAGGATTTTGTGAAGTATATTAAAGTACAAATACCATTATTCGGTTCATAATGAGGTGATGATTCTAGTCAAGAGGAGATATTCAATGATTTGTTAACTCTGCAATTGGTTATGAATTTCTACACATCTCCTCCATTGTGGTGGTATCGTAAGCGTTATATCAGGACTTGTATATATGTGTCATGAGATGTGTTGGGAGCATCATATTCGTGGAATTTTGGCTATTAAGATCAGGGAACGTCATTATGGTTAGATGATGAATTATGCGTTGTATGGTGCTAATTCAGCGGAGGCAGGCAATCATATTCTGGTAACTCATGTAGTGATTGATTTGGTGTTCACGTATTGGAAGCAGGCCTGACAGAGAATTTCGGATATTGAAACTTGTTTCTAAGGCCCATTTGCCTAAATAAAAGAGGATATCTTCAGATTTGTTCGAGCTAATGTACTCAACTGGGTTGTAGTAGCACGGGTAGGTGCACAAGGTGTTAAACAGTTATTTTAGATAACTCCATAGCAGTTCTTAGCACGTTCGAGGACGAACATATGTTTAAGTGGGAGAGAATGTAACAACCCGACCGGTTGTTTTGAGCTCTAACGCGTCGTTCCATCGATTTGAGGCCATGAGAAGCTTCATTTCAGGTGATATGACTTGTAGATGTGGTTAGAATTGAATTTTGGGAAGTTTAGAGTCAATTGGGAAAGAAAATTCTTATTTCAGAAGCCTTAAGTTGGAAGAATCGACTAAGATTGGATTATTGAGTAAATGACCTCGAAATCAGGATTTGAAGGTTTCAGCAGGTTCGTATGATGATTTCAGAGTTGGGCGTATGTTCGGAGAGGGTTTTGGATGACCCGGGAGCGTTTCAGCGCATATTGTGGAAGTTAGTAATTTGGAAGAAATTTCATAAGTCTGGGTTGAAGTGCATTTCAATACTATTGATGTCATTTTGGGATTCCGAGTCTGGGAATAGCTTCGTATGGTGATTCTGGAGTTAGGAGCGCGATCGAACTGAATTCGAAGGTCCGTAGGTCAATTTGGAGTCATTTGGATAAAATTAGAAATTTGAAGGTTTTTAAGAAGTCCGACCGGAAGTGAAAATTTTGATCTCGGGGTCGGATTCCGATTCCGAATGTTGGAGCAGGTCCGTAATGTTGAATGTGACTTGTGTGCAAAATTTGGGGTCAATCGGACGTGATTTAATAGGTTTCGGCATCGAATGTAGAAATTGGGATTTCTTAGTTTCATTAGACTCAAATTGGGGTGTGATTCATCTTTTTAGCGTTGTTTTATGTGATTTGAGGCCTCTACTAAGTCCGTGATATGTTTTGAGACTTGTTGGTATGTTCGAACGGGGTCCCGAGGGGCTCGGGTGAGTTTTGGGGTGGTTTCAGACCATTTTTAGGCCATCTTTAGCTGCTGGTTTTTGGCTACAGCAGTGTGCTACGCGATCACGGGGAATTGATCGCGATCACGATGAGTAAAATGAGAGAAAATGGCCAGTGAATCGCGATCGCGGAAGTACTTTCGCGATCGCGATTCACTGGCCATTTTCTCTGATTTTACTCATCGCGATCGCGTAGAGGAAAGTTTCTGCTGCACTGACCCGACTTTGGAAGCTTGTATCTTGCAATATATAAGTAATTTGGAGATGATCCAAAAATAAAAGTTGTAGCCCTTTGTGTTCATAAAATCAAAACATTTGGCGTTTGGAGTTGTTTCCAAAGAGTTATGATTGATGCACTACAGCCTGTTCGGGAAGAGTTTGGAAATCGCATTGTGTTGCATAGGCCTGACTTTGGCAGTTATATATCATAATCTATAAGGAATTGGTAATTGATCAAAGACTTAAAGTTATAGACCTTGTTGTCTAGTTTTACAAAAGTCAAACCATTTGCAATTTGGAGTTTTGTACAAAAGGTTATGACTATTATACTAGAAGCTGTCAGGAGGAGCTGGACATTTGTTCTTCGCGATCGCGAAGCATTTTCCGCGAGCGCGAAGGGCAAATTTTGGGCTGAGAAAAGTTGTGCTTCACGATCGTGAAGCATTTCCCGCGATCGTGATGAGTAAATACCTAGGCAGAAGTTATATATCGAAGTTTCAGCCATTTTTAGCATATTTGGAGCTATGGAGCTCGGATTGAAGCGATTTTTGAGGAGATTTTCACCATATGGAATGGGGTAAGTGCTTTCTTCACAATTTTGAGTTAAATACATGAGTATATATGGATTAGAACATGAAAATTAGTGAAAACTTATAGTTTTGGTAGAAAACCTAGAAATTGATATTTTTGGATTTTGACCACGAATTTGGGCATGAAATTAAAAGAGGATTATATATTTGAGTTCGCAAAGTTATGGGTAATCTTTATCTTCGAAAAATTTCGGAATCCAAGCACGTGGTCCTGAGGTTATTTTTTTCAACTTTCGAGCGGAGTTGGGAATTTATATAAATTGAATTGTTATAAGTATTAGAGTATATTTTCATTGGTTTTCCCGTTATTTGGATAGTTTTGGGGCATTGTGCATTAATTTGAGTCGTCGGAGGGGCTTGGAGGCCGGTTATGAATCTTAAGAGCGAGGTAAGTCTCCTTTCTAACCTTGTGAGGGGGAAGTTTCCCCATAGGTGAACTAATTAAATATGTGCTACTATTTGTGGGGGCTACATACGCACGAAGTGACGAGGGTCCATGCGTAGCTACTATTATGCTTATGTCCGGGTAGTCTAGGACCCAAAAGCATGTTTTATTTGTCGTACTTGTAACTTTACTGATGAAATCAAAAGGTTTTAACCTTATCGAAATTGCAAATGAATTTCGAGAAAAGATTTAAATACTATCCTTGTGACCATTAAAAAGAGAAATTGTCCTTTTCTTGAGTAATTATTTTCCCGGTATAGTAGGGGTGGACTGTTTCCACTACTCTCATGGGAGCGGTCCGTACGCCATGACGGGTTAATAGATGCATCTATGATTCGCGCCGTTCGACCCTTTGGCAGTGCACAATTCACATTTATGTTGGTTCGGGCCGTTCGATCCTCGGCATTTCCTGCGCATGTTATTTACTGGATACCATATGTGATTTGAACTGTTTTATTGTCTTAAGATATGAGTGGTTAACTAAGATTTATAATTTATGAAAGAATTTGTCCTTTCCTGATGTTATATGTTATTCGATAGTAACATCCATGTTTGACATCACACTTGATTATATTAATTTGGCCTCTAGTAAGTGTCAAAGTCGCCCTCTCGTTACTACCTCTTCGAGGTTAGGCGGGATACTTACTGAGTACACATTATTTTCGTACTCATGCTACACTTATTGTGCATTTTTATTGCACAGGTACATTCATAGATAGTGGCCCTGCTTGACACAGTGATGTGGCTGACCTGGAGACTTAGACGAGTTGCACCATCTGGAAACGACCCGCAGCCGACAAAGTCTTCCTCAGATGCATTGTATTTTATCTTAAATTCCTTGTTCAGTTTGTATTCCGGACAAGTATTATAGTACATGTATAATTCATAGTAAATTTGCTCGTGCACTTGTGACACCGGGTTCTGGGATAATTATGGGATTTGTTCACTATTTAAATTTGTTAAGATATTGTTACTCAGTGGAAGCTCGCTAATTATTATTTAAGAAAAAGAAAAAGGAATGACTTCGAGAATTTTAAAATAAATATTTAATTTATTTTTTAGTAAGTGTTGGCTTGCGTGACAGTGGGGTCCGGTGCCATCACGACCTTAATGGATTTTGGGTCGTGACATTCTCCATCAAACAATACCCAGGAGAGGGATTGAGGGACTTCCTTCCCCGATTCAATAGGGTGAGGATGACTTTCCCAAATGTCTCCGAAGGGATGGTCGTGTCAGCCTTTTAGAATGGGTTGAGCATAGAGGGTTCGAGAGCGACTGGAAAGCTACTGAGTCGATTAATAAAGTACCCACCGGTCACTTGGGATAAATTCCATAATTGATACTATGCTGAGGTCAGAGCAGATGACGAAGACCTCAATGGACCAACTCGATGACTCACTTCATTACAACCCGAGCCTGGGAAAGAACATAAGGAGAGACCATCCAGTATCGCAACTATGTAGGGAACTACACCAACCCTATGTCAGAACACTTATTCCCTCTTTTCATTATGAAGATGGACCATCTAGGCCGAGACCAGGCACTCACGGTAATGATCGAGGTATGTGATCACGCCCAACTATGCCTTATAAAAAGAACTAAGCGGTTGTTGCAAATATAATCCAGTTTACAAGTCCAGAGTCGAATCCCACAGAGTACTAAGACTTAGCTACAATTGTTCACTATCACCAACAATACAAGCTTGAACAATTTCTAACTTATAGATATTAATATTCTTGTGTTTAACTAACTAACTAAAAAATTAAAATAGTAAATTAATACTAAAGATACTACGGGTTGGAGAAAAGATTAAGGAGGTCTAGAGTTATGATTTCCCCAATTGTCGGAATCCTTCCCGCTACGTCTTCTATAATTTCGTCTAAGTATTCTCTACCTATCATGAGCGCTCTGCGTGTTATAATTCTCTCCTGAGTAACTACCACAATTTACTAGACATATTCTCCCGAATTACGCTAACTAGCATTATGTACGGCTCACTTAGATCGCACCCAAGGTTTCGTTATCCCTAATCCCACCTTTAAACTCTTCGTTATTGATCCCTCATATACGTCAGGAGTGATGTTGTTCAACAACTACCTAAATATGAACTCTCTCCCGAGTAATACACACTAAATAGGCACAGTCGATTGAGAGCTCTTGAACCAACCAGAATATAAACGCAGTTGAACAAGTAGAGAAATCCAACGACTCAATTATATAAAAACATAACAAGAATTTATCCTTCAAAAGGTTCTATCAAAACCCTAGATAACAAATTAGCTATTCGTAAAAGTATGTAAAAATACTAAAAGTCATAACCAACAATGAAAAATAGTAAGAGGAAGGAAAAACTCGTAGAAGAATTCCCTACCTTGCTCCTATTGTGTCTCTGCCGCCTTAGGTCGAATCTGTGTCAAAAGTATGTCCAATCTCTCAAAATACCATTTTTTCATGTATATATACCAAGTAGGGTCAGGCCCAAATAATTATACCTTCTCCTATGCGAAAAAATACAGTTTTTCAAGTCTGTAGTAGAGCGGCCGCGCTAGTGGCCGCGCATATCGAAAAGTTTCTGCCCCATTTGCGCGTCAGGTCCGCGGTCGCGGTTTCGATCGCGTTTTTCACCCTGTTACTTTTGGAATTTGGAAACCTGTAAAACATAAACGTTGTAGATATTTGAGTTATCTTTCCAACCATATATTATATATCCCAAATGGTATTTTGAGAAAATAGTTATGGCTATTTTACTAGACAGTGCGCAATATGCCTCATCAAGTCTTCGTTTGTTCTTAACTATCAAATTTGACCCCGAACACGATCCCGGATTAATTCCTTGGGAAAAATCAGACTTCAAAGCTCCAAATCACTTAAATTCATTCCATAACATCTATATATCTCGGAATCACTCGTACAAGGCATAAAACACACAGTTAGTGCAACACACTAGCGGTTAAAGCTCAAACTCAATTAAAGAGCAGTAAATTAGAGTGTAATAAGCGACTAATATACGTAATTATAGCCTATCATCAGTATTCCCCCTTACTATCCGCTCACAACTTTTGTGTGTCAACTATAGAGGTGGTTTACGCTCTCAAGAAGCTCGGAACAAAGGTAAAATGGCCACCAAAGATGAGGTCTGGCCTAAGCACCAGGAAATCTGACGCCCTATGCGAGTTCCACCAATGTGGACATAAAACAGAAGATTGCATCTCTAAGACTAGAAGTAGCAAACTTGTTACAGCAAGGGCATCTCAAGGAACTACTCAGTGACAAAGGCATGGACACTTTTGCGAGGGGTCGAGAACGCCCAGGACCACTAAAGCCGCCTTCGCTAGCTCGTACCATCAACATGATTATTGGTGTCAATGACGACGCCTCTATCAGCACCAGTAAATTCACCGCCACCCACAAGCTCAAAAGATTGATCACCCAATAACGGTATGACGAACTCGAAGAAAGTATCATTTTCAATGAGTCAGATGCCGACAGTTTGACTTTCTCTCACAATTATGCACTTGCCATTACTTTTCAAATTTTAGATACTAATGTTAAGAGAATTATGGTAGATGACAGAAGTAGGGCATGCGTCATCTATCCCCGAGTACTCACACAAATAAGACTCGAGGATAAGATAGTCAATTTAATAATATATTTTAACGGACTTCAGGAGAGATTACACTCCCGATCCTCATCGGTAGGGTGACTCTAGAGACAACATTCCATATCATGGACCAGGACAACGCATACAAAGCCATCGTAGGACGACCAGAGATACACCTTATGAGAGTCGTTCGCTCCAACTTATACCAAGTGATCAAATTCCCAACATCTTGGGTAATATTCAGCATACAAGGGGAACAACTTACGTCCCAGGAATGCTACCGAATCGCCATGGACGACAAGAGAACTCAACAAAGGAAAGAAAAGGAAAAAAAGGTATAGTAATCAGCAGGGTCGAGGTCTTCATAGGTAAAAGCTAAAGAAGTCATTGTGGACCCAGAAATGGTTGAAGCCACAGGATCAACCATAGAAGACCTCGACCCTATCCAACTAGATCATAGTGACCTCAGTAAAAAGACCTATATCGGCTACAAACGCTGAGACCCAGATAAATTTAGTCAATTCTTAGTAACTAACGCAGATTTATTTTCCTTTAGTCATGCAGATATACCAGGCATCCCCAAGAAAATCTCCATGCACAGGCTAAATGCCGACCCCTTCTACCCTCTGTAAGGCAGTTCTGACAAAATTCAACCCCATAATCAATAAGTCCGTCCATGAAGAAGTAGAAAATTTATTAGCCAATGGATCTATCAGGCAGTCGAAGTACCCTAAATGGATTGCCAATGTGGCGATGGTTAAAAAGAAAAATAGGAGATGGAGTTCATTCCTGAACAAAGCATGCCTAAAGGATTCATTCTTGTTGCCACAAATCGACCAACTCATCGACGCAATAGCAGGACAGAAGCTGTTAAGATTTCTGGATGCCTACTTAGGTTACAACCAAATACTCATAGAGGAAGAAGACCAAGAGAATACTACGTTCATCACCCATAGGGGAACATATGTTATAGTGACATACCGTTCGGGTTGAAGAACGAAGGAGCTACCTATCAAAGGTTGGTCACGAAAATGTTCAAAGATCAACTCGGAAAAATCATGGAGGTATATATAAATGACATATTGTTCAAGTAGGTAAAGACAGAGGAGGATCATATCAACCACTTAAAGGAAGCCTTCGATATACTAAGAACGTATGGAATGAAACAAAACCCCGAGAAATGCACGTTTGGCGTAGCCTCAGGAAAATTTTGTGCTTTTTGGTATCACAATGAGGTATTGAGGTCAAACCAAATCAAATTAAGGCTATCAACGGGATACAAGAAAAATTAACCACTAAGAAGACAGTGTAGAGATTGTCCGGTCGAATTGCCGCCCTGTCCCGATTCATCTCGCAGTCATCTGATAAGTGTTACATGTTTTTCAGCGTACTCAAAAAGGATAACGGCCTCGAATGGATGCTTGAGTGTGTACAAGTGTTGCACGAACTAAAGGAGTACCGGTCGTCACCACCCTTTCTCTCAAAGCCTGAACCCGGGGACCACCTCCTCGTTTATCTCGCCGTCTTAGAAGTAGCAGTAAGTGTGGTCCTGGTTCAAGAAGAGAAAGGTACTCAATCTCCAATTTATTATATCAATAAAATACATTTTGACATCGAGATGAGGTGCCCTCACCTCGAGAAACTAGCCCTGCCCCTGGTCGTAACTTCACGAAAGCTCAGGTCATACTTTCAGTGCCACCCGATCTCGGTCGTCACCACTTTTGCATTAAGATGAATATTACAAAACCCGAGTAGTTGGGGAGGCTGTCCAAGTAGGCCATTGAATTAAGTGAGCACAACATCACTTATCAACCTCGCACAACAATAAAGTTGCAAGTGCTCGCCAACTTCGTCACAGACTTTAGTGCAAAAGTAATGCCTGAGGTTGAAATAGAAGCCACTCAAGCTCCTCTTCAAACGAAGGACCTTTGGAAACTATAAACAGATGGTGTGTCTAATGCCTGCGGGTTTGGAGAGGGACTCGTGCTCAAGGTTTCCATCGGCAAAATAATTTGCCAATCCATAATGTGCCCAGATATGACTAACAACGAGGCCGAGTATGAGGCCATTGAGACTAGCACTCACATATGGGGTGAACCAATTGAAGCTCCGAGTCATTTTCAGCTCGTAGTCAACCAAGTTACCGGGACTTTCCAAACCAAATAGAAGAGGATGCAGAAGTATCGGACCAAGATTTGTAGACTGCAACCCAATTTTGATGAATGCTAGCTCGCCCATGTTCCACGAATTCAGAACGTCGAAGCAGATTGCCTCGCCAAATTGGCCACCTCCACCAAAAGCATAACTCCAGGGGACAAAAGTGAAGATCATCTCCTCAGCTCGGCCTTCGACCACATCGAGGTAAAATATATAAATTTAACTTGGGACTGGCGCAATTGTATTGTAAACTATTTGCAGGACGACACCCTCCCAAGCGACAAAAGGGAAGCTAAAAAGCTGGGAATGCAAGTTGCTATGTACATCCTCTTTCACAATGACTTTTATAAAAGAAAGTACAGTGACCTCTTAGAAAAATGCTTAGGCCAAAACCAAACCCAATGTGTTATCGAGGAAGTCCACGAAGGTCATTGCAACAATCATTCTGGTGACAGAGCACTTGTCAGGTGCCTCATACAGACCGGGTATTATTGGTCTACCATGAAAAAAGATGCCTTAGAATTTGGGAAGAAAGGCGAGCAGAGCTAAAGATACACCCCAATAATCCACCAAGCAAGCGAATACCTCCACTATGTCACCTCTTTATGGCCATTTATTAAATGAGAAATGGACATCGTGGGACCGCATCCACCAGAGCGAGGCAACGTAAAATTCATTTTAGTTTTAACTGACTATTTCTCTAAGTGGGTGGAAGTAGGAGCATTCTCCCAAGTTCGTGAGGAAGAGGTAATCACCTTCATATGGAAAAACATAATCTGCCAATTCAGCCCGCCTAAAGAGATAAGAGTTGACAACGGGCCCCAATTCACGAGAAGAAAAACCACTGAGTTCTTCGAGAAAAGGCACATTAGAAAGGATACTCCTTACCACCCGGCTGCCAACGTACATGCAGAATTCTCCAAAAAATCTATCTTAAACATCATGAAGAAGAAGCTCGAGGAGGCCAAGGGACTGTGGCTAGAAATAGTCCCAGAAGTATTATGGACGCACATAACAACCCCGGAGAGGAACACAGGAGAGAAACCTTATTCTCTAGTCTATGGAATGGAGGCAGTTATACCAGTCGAAGTCGAAGAACCCAGCTTGAGGTACTCCCATGAAAGTGGCACCAGTAATGATGAGAATAGGAGACAAGACCTCAACGAGGTTGAAGAGCGACAAAACATGACATCCATAATAATGATCGCACATAAAAAACAAGCAGGACACTACTACCACAGAAAGGCAAAGGTTCGATTGCTCAAGATCGGGAGCTGCGTGCTCAAAGTCAAAACCCATGCAAGCAAGGACCCACGAGAGGGCCAGTTAGGAACCACTGGAGCGGACCATAAAAAATCATAGTAAAAACATACAAGGGTTTGTTCCAACTGTAACCTATGGAAGGGAAGCTCCTACCAAAATATTGGAATATCAATATTCACTTCAACTTCTGAAGGTACGATCGGCCAGTTCGAACAACATCTATCGGCCCTTGGCCATGACCTAATCAAAGGTACGATCGGCCAGTTCGAACAACACCTATCAACCCTTGGCCACATCTAGATGAAAGGAAATTTTCAACCTAAATCAACGGTATGTTCGACCCATTCAAGCAACACATATCCACCCTCGGCATAAATTCGAGTAGAAGATAACAACAAAGGAAACACGGGAACAAAACACAAGTACAAAAATAATTCACAAGGACACAAAGGTACGAAACAAAAACAGACTGTTATATTTCATAAGAAATTTTTACAAAGACATTCTAAGACGCCAACAAAAGATACAATACAGAAGTTGAGAGAAAAAGATAAACATTCAATGGTCGTCGCCACCCCCGATCTCTACCATCCTTTCCTTCCCCGACTCAACCGTAAGCAGCATCATACCAAGAACTGTCAGTGAGCTTTTCCACACCCCCTCATCGCCTTACTCTAAATCAGGTTGAGGCGTATCATGATCGAAGTCGCAGGCGAGCCAGGCCTCACGAGCTTTTACTCGAGCCTCCTTAATGGTCATCTCAAAATCATAGCTCGTCTTTTGTAAATCATGAATCACGTCCAATCGAGATTCAACGGAGATCTAATCTTCGTACCTCTCGAGGTATTTTAGGAAATTCAGAGGCATGAGACGTACAGGGACGCTCGGCGAATCAGGCATTCTCGACCCCAACAACACAAACCTGCTCGAGCAGTGGGGCATTCTCAGCCTCGACAACAAAAACTCGCTTGAGCAGCTTGGATTTCTCCTTATCCAGCTCTCCAATCCTCTCCTCAAGTGGTCCTCTTTATCCTTGGCCGTTGACAGAGCGTTATCCCGCTCAAAACGGAGAGTCGTGTTTGCCAACTCTAGAATGACAACCTTCCTACGAGTATCTATTCAGGAGGACTCTGCCTACTCAAACATCTGTTGCTTCTCACCTACCTCCCCCCACCCCCCAGAGAGCATCCATTTGAAATTGGCACCCGTCCAACTAACTTTGTAGTTGAACCACCTGACTCTGGAGGTTGCTGCATTAGGCCTCCACACCTTTGCTTAGTTCGAGCTCATACTCTTTCCTCTTCAACGCTCCCTCGAGAATGCTAAACCTCTCCACGACTTCCATCACAGTACTTCTTGCGGAACTCCTGGTACTTACCCTTCAGCTTCTGGTAAATCTCTTTCCATTTCTTTTCCCTCCACATGATTTCAATCTCCAAAATTATAGTAAGCAATTCAAAGAAAAGAAAATATTAAATCTTAGAAGCAAGTCAAAATAAAATTAAAAAAACAAAGGACGACTACACTTACCCTAAGGGCGAGGTCGGCAATGCTATTCGACAAGGTACTGTTAGTGAGTTCTCTGAGGGTCACCAGTTCGGCTTCAGAGTAGAGAGGGCTGAGAGCGTTGACCACATCCTTGGTGTTTTTCAGCAGATCATGAAATGGACCGTGATAGTTCTTAAACCCCCTTCCATCCTTACCTCGATCTAAGTTTTCCCCCCCATCGATCATCTTAAGATCTTCGGGGTTCATGTCAAAACCCGATTCATTGTCCTCTTCGATGGCACCCTTGCCTTTGTCCTCCTAAGTTGGAGAAGCATCCCCTGCCTAGAAGAAGGGGCCTTCTCTTGTCCTAGAGGCACAAAGCTATCATCAAACGTCCCCTCCACAGCCTTCTCCTCCTCAGAATGTGAGAGCATTCCCACATTGGTCTCTTCTAACTGAGGAGCCTCAGAGGTCTCCCCAACATCCTCAATAATATGTATCATCACCATCTCTCGTACCACAAACTCATCCTTCGATAAGTCAATGGCAAAGGGAACACATCCTCCTGCATCCACGACCTTCCTCTTGCAGGGTCTCAGATCCACATCATCTGGAAAGACTTAATCATCCTCAACGGCGAGTGAAACCGAGGGAGAAGTAGGCACGACAGCTGAGACGAGGGCGGAGGCGGAAGGTGTAGCGACCTTTCACCTCCTAAACGAGGTCACATGCATCATATTCCTTCTCGGAGACCCCTTGACGGAACCTAGAGAAAACATAAAAGATAAAAACGACGATGTAAACCAATATGAGTACGATGTCGACCAGAAGAAGGAAATTACCTATTGAAGGGAGGGCCAGTTTGAACTTTTGAAAGAATCTCAGACAATCAGGAATCTCCACGGTGTAGGGAAGAACTGCCTAACCTAGTCGGTGAGAGGCATCACTAACTGAAGAGTTCAACCAGTGGCTACAGAAAAAGAAGGGTTATTAGACAAGCTCGGAATGAACTAATGTTTGAAAAAGTAAAATAAAAAACACGAGTACTTACGAGTGTGGTTCCATGCCTCAAGAAAACCTATAGCATCAGACACGACGACCTCAGTCTTGAGAAAGAAATAATAGATCCAGAATTATTGACTACGTTTATCATCCATCTTTACTACCAAACATTTTCCCCCACGATGTCGAAAATTCAAAATCGTTCATCGATAAAATTTTTGCGCGAACAGATGCACTAAGTGTCGCACCGTGACCTCGACCTCGGCCAGTCTGGCAAACTTTGATAATATTTTTATCACTTTGTAAATGTAGGTGGCGAGCTGAGTAGGGCAAACATTGTAATGGTGGCAAAACTCCTCCACCAGCGGAATAGGGGGAACGAGTAGCCAATGGCAAATGGGTAGGCATAAAGAGCACAATACCTAGAACAGTGGACGTGTACATCATCGTTATTAGCGATAATTAGCTACACATGGTCGGGGAGGCTAAAATTGGCTTTGAATTTATCCAAGCGTGATCTCCTCAACTGAAGGGAGAGCCTTCTCTTCAACAGCGAAGATGATGTCTTCCCTATGAACAATATCAGCAGAATGGGTTGGTTCTCCTTATTTATATCAGAAGGAATGTTTGACATTGCTATGGAAGTTGAGAAAATTAATAGAATTAAATTGGAAATATGAAGAATAGATACGAAGCAACGGGAGGAAATCCGAAGAAGAGTCTAAATAAAAAAGTTTGGGTTATGGTAAAATAAGCCCTATTTATAAAGATGAAGGCACCAAACTCGAAACGGTTCATCATAATTGTCACGGGAATTGAAACGGTAGAGCCAATCAGAGGCCACACATGAATCGATGTGACGCATCGGAAACAAGTATCATCATGAAAAGTGACATCATGATGTCACATTTTTCCTTGACAATATGGTTTCAATAAATCAACAAAAATTTATGATTTGAAATATGCGGTCCGCGAAACGTCACATCTCATATTCTTTCATAACGACCATGACCGCTGTTATCCGCTCATTGAACTCGCCCACGAGGACGATCTCAAAAAGCAGAGGGACTAATTGTATGGGCTAAAAGTACCATGATTATATGTGTACCAAGTTGACATTAAGGAAGCCTTCGAAGGCTGCCAGGTGTCATTAACATGGTTTGATGACTTGGATTTAAAATGTCGATGTCATGAGAAAACAATGCATCGTTGACGAGGTCGGGGTAGCCCAACAGAGGAGGAAGACGAGGAAGAGAACTCCTTTTATTAAACCAGTAGCGACTAGTTATGTGATTACGGTTCCCCAATAAATATTCTAGTGAATATTCCTCCAGTTGTACGATTTAAGATTTTATGGCCCATGTAGCCTTATAAATAGAAAGATATGTAGCTATAGAGGAGATTGGACATTCATTCTCTGAAGATTCTTCCTTTATCATACACATACAAAGTTCACATTTTTCTCACATCTTTATCTATCCTTTCTCCCCCTATCCAAGGAGGAACCGAATATTCAAAGGCTTATCATTATCCATCCTTGTCAGGAGAATTATTGTGGAATCTCACCTTTGTCTAGTGACTTCCATCTGTTTATTTACTTAAATGTCATTTATTGTTATTTAGTGTTATCTCCCATATTCTTGAATAAATTATTATACCATTATTGGTGTCACATTTCCACTCAATAGCACACATGGGATATTACTAAAAAAATAGTTGGTCTATATTTTGAATATTAATATTGGCTAAAATTAACCTTACTTTATTACAAAATTTGATTGTATAAACCTAGATTTAAATTTTGGGCTATACAGTGTATACATTTAACTGGTGGATTTTTAACGTCCACGGGAAGTATGAGTACTTTGTATGTTTTTCTACTAGCTAATACCGCAAGCAACATTTAAAGTTGTTAAAATATTTCATTTAGACACTTAAACTAAGACTAGTACGTGCTGAATTAAAAAATATTTTCGGCAAGTTTGGGTAAGAAAGAAGCATAACTTAGTCTACAATAATTTTTATGAAATAGATCATCTTTAAATAATAATAAATCGTTGGAGAATGAGTTTTTTCTCCTTTGACTATTATTTTTGCAAGGTTCACTATTTCTTAAAAAAATTGTAAATTTGTTAAATGGGTGATAGAGATCAAAACTTCTCACTATTATCCTACTTAAATAATTAAAGCTGCTCGAAAGTATCCAGAACCAAAGTGTGAATTTTTTGTACTCAAAACAAAAAAATAGGTGAAAAAATAATTGATGACCATTTATGTATAGCGCATGTATTGCATGTGCTATACCTTAACAACACGTTTGTCTGTTAAGGTAGAGCGCATGCAATACATGCGCTATACTTATGAATTGACTGATCCACAATATATATATATATATATATAGCTTTTAATTAATGCGCTATACCCTCCAATTAATGTACCCCGCACAACTTTTTTGCTTATTTAAGAAGCTTCATTCTTTCTTCAAGAATCCGTTTCAAAAAATTCAGTCTTCTGCATCCTTTTTATTTTTCTTTACTCATTCCGAAATATTTTTTTACTTAACTTCTTATGCATTTTTCCATAATGTATGAACAATGAAAAATTAGGTTTCACACTATATTAAGGAGGTGAGGTTGTCGTGGAAAATAACTCAGTACATTATAGTTGTTCTCTATAGTGTATTGGTAAGTTTCCACTTATATTGGAGTACGATAGATTGGTATAGTTGATATGTAAAAGAATGAGTGTGAAGAAACATTCGG
Organism: Nicotiana paniculata; assembly: GCA_005239505.1. Lineage (NCBI taxonomy): Eukaryota > Viridiplantae > Streptophyta > Magnoliopsida > Solanales > Solanaceae > Nicotiana > Nicotiana paniculata. The sequence continues at coordinate 16,520 of ML345262.1, forward strand.
TTAATATTAATATAACCGGAAGATATCCATATTCTTTTACTCCGCAGGGGGTTGTATGTTATGCTGAGTTTAACATCGAAAATAACGAAACTCTGAAAGATTGTATGAGGACTCCGGATGAACACTGATAATTTATTGTGATAAAAAAGCTGAAAATATATGTCAAGTCTGAAGACGTTGGTAATATTGAGGTTTCACGAAACATGGATAACCCTCAATCATCAGGTGGTGTTTTTAGAGTAGTTTTATCCAAACGGTTTTTGATTGAAAGTGTTTGGCAAGATCTAACCTCATATCCACGGGAGAATGAGTAGCGAGGACATAATTTTCTCCCTAAGTTTACATAATTCACATGCTGAGTGGTAAATTTCGATATTCCTTTTTCTTAGTATGTTTTCTTTATGTATCATATTCGTAATAACACTCATATATTCCAAAGTGGGTACTGTCCAGATATGAATTTTACAAGTTATGAACGAACATATAGTTGAAATATGCCCAATTTTGATATTTTGGATCATGGTAGTCCATTTGGGAGTCATCAGCAACTCGATAATGTGCATCATGGGATATCAACAGAATATGAATTATAAGTTAAGAGATAAAGCTAATATATAGTGTTGGGATGAATTTGAGAAACTCATTATTTATTGGTTGTGCAGTGAAAACGAGCAACTTGAAGGTCCTGTCATTACTCAGTTGCCCGAAGACGATATATTTAATCAGGATCTCGCAGATGCATAGAGTCAGGAAGATGATAGTGATTATGACAACAATGATGATGAGTCTGGATATAACCCTTCCCTGATGAGGGCGACAGTGATGAGGAAACGCGCTTTGCTGATGAGAATGAGAATAAGCAACCTGATTTGCTAAGGGAGCATGATGCCACCAATGATCATAGTCCATATATGCAGACTCCACCTCCCGTTAGACCCATATTGTACGAGTCCCATGTGCCCTTTTATTCAAGGGTGATTCCCTACCTTGATCAGTTGCCCAGTATACTGGATGTGGATGCCTTCACAAGGGATATTGATGACATTTGGACAGCATTGTGGGATGAATCTACACCAATGGTGCTGTCAAAGAATATGTTTTTTGCTGATAAAGCGCGCCTTAGCAGGGCAGTACGAATGTAAAGCATAAAAGAGTATCGTGAGATCAAGGTTCATGAGTCATCTCCGAAAGTATATAAGGTTATTTGTTGTAGATGGTTTCAAGGTTGTAGATGGATGTTGCGTGCGAGAAAGTTGAAAATAAATATGTGGATTATGGGGAAATACATTAGCATCCACACTTGTGATATGGACACATTCAGTGAGAATCGTTTTAACTTGAATGTTGTCTTGATTTCTCTTGTCTTGATTCCACACATTGAATCGTCCATAAGGTACAAGATTAAAGTGTGTATAAAATCTGTCCACATTGTGGTACCATTACCAAAAGAAAGGCATTTCTCGGGCATAAACATGTGTTTGAGATTGTTTATGGTAATTGGGATAAGTCATTTGCCGCTCTACCCGGGTACATAGCTGCTTTGCAACAGTTTAACCCCAGAACTCATATTCAAATATGTGTTCAAGTCATTTAAACCAGCCATTGATGGTTTTCTGCATTGTCGCTGATAATATCCATAGACAGGACTCATATCTATGAAAAGTATGATATTAAGATGTTGATCACCATTGCAATAGATGATAATGGAAGCATATTTCCCCCCGCATTTGCTATTTGTGCCAATGAAAGTCAAGAGAATTGGACATGTTTTCTTAACCACTTAAAGGAACACGTTAGTAGACACCGTTCAGGTATTTATCTAATATCTGATCGGCATGGTGGTATTTTAAGTTCTGTACAAAGTTTAAATGCATGGAGGGAACCGTATGCCTACCACCGTTACTGTGTTATGCACTTGAAGGCCAATTCTAGCGGGCTCATCCGGACAAGAGCTTACATGATTTAATGTGGATGGATGCAACAGATCATCAAGAGTGTAAATTCAGGAGGCAAATGGAATTGATTAGGCAGGAAGACCCATAAGCGTATCATTGGTTGATGTGACATGAGATTGATAAGTGGACTTTGCATAAGGATATACAAGATGGCGAATTTTGACTACAAGCATGTCAAAATCTTTCAACGGGTTGTTGAAGTCTTCCCGTTGATTGTCTGTCACTACCATAGTGCGGATGTCCTTCAAGCAGAGGGAAAAGAGGTTTGTTGAAAGATCCCGAAGTGCATCGTCCTTGTTGGAAAGGGGTGTTCAATTTATGCCACAGGAGATAAAACGATTTGAGAAATATAGGAAGCGAGCGTAGTGGCAAACATTTTTGCAGTATTGCAATAAGTGAAATATTTTTGAAGTTCGCACTGGTCTGCATCAATACCGCAATAATAATACCCACACCATCAATGAATCCAGAAGATTATGTTCATGTGGAAAATGTTCGATCTATCACTTTCCATGCTCACAGTCTATGAAGTGCTTATAACATGCAGGTTTTGCAGCGACGAGGTAAGTTGACAAAGGAAATAGTGTTTCTTCATACGTAAACACCTATAGTGGCCACTTCTAACCTTGGGTGCTCATCATTATTGGTTGTTGAAACCATTTAAAATGGTGTGTAACAAAGATTATGTGCATTACTGGTAAGTGCTAAAGAGAACGCGAATAAGGAACTAAATGGATGTTGGTGATACCATTTATGCGTGTAAATATGGTATATGTTCCCAAATAGGACACGATCACCATAAATGTCCTTCAGTTGGTTTGGGAAGCGGTGGTAATTCACCTCCCGGTGGCAGTTCAACCGATGTGCCCAATTTTTAAGGATAAACTTAGTGTTTTGTTGCAGTATTTTTGTTGTACTAAATGTCTTTAATGGTGTTGTTTGCAATATTTATGAAATAAAATTAAGTTTCCAATAGGCTTAAATCTAATTGATATTTAGCATTTAAGATTCAATACAACAATTAAAAATAACTCCAACAAATAAATAACAATTTTCATTCACCATAATCATCACTATCTGGCACTTTTTCATTGTCATTGTCTTCATCTTCTTCATAAACATCTTGTATGCATCCGTACGGACCGAGGGCATCATAATATAGGCCCCAGTTGACACACATTTCTCGTATTTCATCACTATCATCAATAAGATCACTTGCTTGATTTCTACAACGATATGGGACTCCTACATCCAACGTTTGCGGTAGAAACTTAGGTAGTCCCTCCCACCCGACAATTGTTGGAAATACAAGATAATTAATGTCTCTGTGCAATTTTATTTTCTAATAAATCCCAATATTGATCCTCCGTTCCATGCAAGTAGTTAAGATCATCCAGTGCATGATGAACGACTAGTGCCTTTTCCATCTCTAAAATCTCCTTCATCAAATGTTGAATCACTACTAGTTCATCTTTGTGTGTGTTTGTTTGGAATGTTGGATACAGTGCTTGTGGTACAACTAGCACATGCCAATGGCATAGTACTTCATAATCACACCTTTTTGAGTAAAGAGGAACCCATTGTAGTTTTTCACCCCAAATTCGCATACCTTCACGCTTTGTAGAATGCGCTTCCCCCTCAATAATGTGCCCTACAACTTTGAGATCAGTGTGCATATTGATAGGATTATTTTTCAAGGGACATAGAATACCATATCACTTGTCATCCACCAAATCAGTATAGCAACGTGGCATTTTTTTTCAAGGTAGGGATGGATTGTAATATGACGTGTTCTGTGTGCATCAGTTGAACTACCTTCACCTTTTTGCCTCTTCTTAAACCACTTAATAAATGTTAGTGGCATTTCTGAAATGGATGTTGTAATGGTTCTTGAATACTAGAATGTTGGTTCAACTTAAAAAGAACTAAACTGCAAGAACTTGTACGTTAAACGTAGTGCATCAAGAATATGCATTATGTGTATTGTCATGCCGACCTGAAAAGGTTGTCGACCTGAAAAAGATGCACGGAATTGTACCATAAAGAATCAATAACACGCGAAACATAGCGCATCAATAATATGCATTATGTGTAACATGTCGACCTAAAAAAGTTGTCGACCTGAAAAAGCTGCACCGACTTGTACTGTAAAGATATGTTAGCACCCGAAACATAACGCATCAAAAATATGCGTTATGTAACCTAAAATCACTCATAAATGCCTACAAAAATCCCGCACATTTTGCATTATTATTTGCAGTGCAATCAATCTAAGAAAACAACTTTCCATAATCAATTTCGAGCATTACGACATGTTTGGACGCAATTACGTACCAATGTGTTACTATGGGAAACGTGCGATTTGAATCCATGTTGGTCAAATTACAATCTAGGACGCAGACATTGTTGTGTAAACAAGTTGTAAGTTATTATTATTGAAAGTTATGTTGGTTAGTAAATTATTTATAACATATTAATTAATAGTCTTTTGTTGTCATCCCCATTTGTATGACGAAAATCAATGTGGTTTTGAAGAATGTATGGTGAACCCATTAACCAGGAATACTACAAATCATGTTTGCTAAATATTTGAAATCTGACTGGTGAGTACGAACTCCAGATCTTGAAACTCCAAGAACAACTTGTGGCAATGAAGGAGAAACTGAAAGAGGCACAAAAATAAAACAATTGGTTGGAAGAAAATTTTAGTGGTTGAACCATAGAATAATGGCCGATGGTGACTAAGCAAACACATGGATGCATTAAGTGTAGTTTTTTATTTTTATGTTGCACGTGTCATTTATTATCTGTATTTTTTAACGAATTTAAATTTATGTTAATCTGTCTTAATTTTTTGTGTTCTAGTTTAAACTAATAAATAATCAGAAAAATAAAAATGCATGTATAATATCAACAATTTTACAATTAGATATTTAGTGCCACATCTCAAAATATGAGCCCCACATCATGTATGCTTTAAAGCATTGGCTGGCCTGGGGTGCATACCATCCCACCCGGCTACGCTATTAGGATCATCCTCATCACGCCGCCTCTTTATCAGAAGATGCGTTGCAGCTTGATCATCAGTAAGGATAGCAAGCTCAGTAGAAGCGGCCGTTGGGCTATCAGTAACCTACAAAATAATAAGATATTTTAGTATATGAAATATAAAATCCTAAAGTATGTGTTAGCAAAAAAAATTAGATATTACTGACTAATCTATAAGGTAAAGACAAAAAAAATAATATTACAAACAAACCTGCGCCTAAGTAGCCACACAATGCTTGGTGGGAACTCCGAGGTGCATTGGAGTAGATGAAGTTGTGACGTCTCGACCCGAAGTGATGTCTCCCTATATGTGCTTGAAATATCCTCGTCAGCCCTCGATGATGAGACATAACTCAGTCGTTTTCCACTATGCACCTCTCGTATCGGACTATCCTTAGCAACCCTCAGTGGCTCTGGACAACTAGGAAAATACAGATCCTAAACATATTACATAATGACAGTGCCCGCGATCAACACTGGAGCTGACGAGGTCATCTGTGAAGTCCCTAGTGGTAGTCGAAGGCTGAATGATGGCATATCATGAAGAGCATCGTGTGGCTCAGGATAGTCACCCGGCTGATCATCTCCAGCATCCTCCACAGGTGCCTCAATGCCCCCTTGCCGTGGACCCCGTCCTCAGCGACTACCACGACCACCCTTTCCTCTATGGCCACGCCTGCCACGTCTACCATGTGCTGGGACCACGTGTGGCCCATGATGGTACTCCTTAGGAGGTGCATACGCAACCTCGTATCCTAACCGCGCATCCTCTCGGGCACGCCTCAATGTTTTAGCAACAAGATCAGCAACCCGATGACCAAATTCATGCACAACTGCCGCTCCGTCTCCTGCATGTTGTAGCATCTCCAGCCCCAACTGGTGGAATCGGTGTAATCCAATAGCCTGCATAGAATATAATATATTAATTAAGGAATGATGTTAAAGTAATGTAACATGATAAGTAAGTATATCAAATAGCATACTAGTGCCTCATACCTCCCGGCATATGGAACTTACCGACCATCATCGCGGTGAATTGGATCCCGATTAGAAGGCGAGTACTACGGTGATACCAACCCATGTACTCATGCTTCCCGTCAAAACGGTATTGTAAAGGGTATGGCAAAATAATGCCATATCTCTGATCCCAATCCTCTATCTGGCCTTTTGCCAGGCCAAGTATGTATGATCAACCTAACAATGATCATCCTACTCGTAATGTGTGGATGCCAACTGGGTGGAATAGGTATAAGCCGGCGTCGACCAAACTGTCGAAGGACTCACTCGATGGCATGCTGCTCGACTATATCAAGACATACAAGTATGATCGAATACATCCACATAGCTCGACCGCAGGAGAAATAGTCTGGCAATCCAGCGATGATCTCGTCGTTGTATGGCCTGCATATGAACTATATATTAAACACAAGAATCGTGAGTAAACGCAAGACAGATCAAGCATTATCAAACAAACTTAGTCATATATGTACCTGAGCGTCTTCAAGTAAATCCGAAAAATCCCTATAATAAGGGAGATGATGTCGAGCCTCGACTTCACAGGTGCGGCCTCACCTATCTGCCTACCTCCTAGAAAGTGGTAGAAACGGTGGAGATGGTGCATCTGGAGCTATCGGTGGGACAGGTGTCTGGCTCTGCAAGAATCGCTCCCAGGCCCAACCCTAATATTGATATGGACGTAAAATTTAAGTCATTTTTTACTATCTCTGTTATAATAATGAAAAGAATTGATAAAGTTATCACCTACAGCAGCGGAATAAAACCGGCGACGTCTCTCATATTGCCCATGCATGACCGACACAATTGCCTATAAAGGTACGCTAGAGCAGCTCCACCCAGCTGTAGGTAACTCATCTAGCGCTCCAAATGATGCAGAAATCTCAAGCTAACTAGGTTTCTTGAAGTATTCGGGAACAAAATACCACCAAAAATCATCAACGACAACAACTTCGTCTGCCGCTCGATAGCCTCTGCCGGTGAGTCATCAGTAATCTTCACGTGCAGCACCACCAGATGCTTTCTAACGGGCGACAACTGCAATCGACTGGCACCACTCAAAGCAGTTGGCTCCACAGGTTGGAAAATGGTGAGCCTTTGTGTCACGACCCCATTTCGCCCTCCGTGAACATGTCGTGATGGCACCTAGTCCCTATAACTAGGTAAGCCTAACAATGCAGAAAAACAACATAACTTGCGGAATAATTAAGTAAAAACTGAACAATCTAAAAGAAAGACTGTATATAAATGTCGTTCGGCCTATACAACTCAAAAATAATGCGAAAGTCTACAATATCACCCCAAAACCCAGAAACTCACGGGAAACATAGGCTAACAGAAATGTACTACACTGCTCTAACTCCAGAATGTCTAAACAACTGAAAAGAAGGAAAAACTTTCCACTAAAGCTGGAATAAGATAGAGACTCCTGGTCTGCGGATGCGGCAGATGTACCTCAAAGTCTCTGCTATGTCTCTCAACCTCGGGGATAGTGCGCTTGGGTGGAGGTACCTGGAGCTGCGCATGAAAAACATGCGCAGAAGGGGCATGAGTACACCACATCGGTACTCAGTAAGTGCCAAGCCTAACCTCAGTCGGCTAGTGACGAGGAAGGTCAGGGCCCTACTGAGGTTAAACAATATAATAGGAATTTTCAGTATGAAAACAGACAGTAATAATGAATACAATAGTGAAATAGGACAGGTCAAACAAGGAAATAACAAAACACAAGAACAGAGTAAACACGGAATAGGAACATCTCAATAACAATGGTAACAATGAGGATCTCCCAGGATACCGTCCTGTAGTCCTTTTCTCGACTGTCTAGCGGATCTCTCGGGATACTGTCCCGTAGTCCATCATATGTATATCCGAAGGATCTCCCGGGATACCGTCCCGTAGTCCCAAAGTAAATATGCAGGGGGATCTCCCGGGATACCGTCCGTAGTCCCAAAGTAAATATGCAGGAGGATCTCCCGGGATACCGTCCCGTAGTCCCAAAGTAAATATACAGGGGGATCTCCCGGGATACCGTCCCGTAGTCCCAAAGTAAATATACAGGGGGATCTCCCGGGATACCGTCCCGTAGTCCCAAAGTAAATATGCAGGGGGATCTCTCGGGATACCGTCCCGTAGTCCCAAAGTAAATATGCAGGGGGATCTCCCGAGATACCGTCCTGTAGTCCCAAAGTAAATACGCAGCCACAACAAGATGACATTCAGAATTAGAGTGCAAAAAAATACAAGGCAACAAGTAACTCTGGCATCACCCCGTCGGACTCTATCCTGGAGAACTAGAAGTCGGGGATCATCATGTTGGCGCTCTCTGATACGATCATGGAGGGAAGACCGAGCAACCACACAAGCTAATACCCGGCAAGGCTCAGAAAGATCCAATCTCACGAACTGACTGGCTAAGGATTGGACATCTAAGTCTAGAGGCCTCTCAGCTGCATGAAGGTGTGCCAAACTCCCCAAACTCTCCGCCCGGCAACTCAAGGCGTCGGCCACCACATTGGCCTTCCCTGGGTGGTATAATATAGTGATGTCATAGTCATTTAGCAACTCTAACCATCTACGCTTGCGCAAATTTAGATCCTTCTGCCTGAATATGTGCTACAAACTCCGGTGGTCAGTATAAATCTCACAAGGTACACCGTACAAAAAATTTCGCCAGATCTTCAAGGCATGAACAATGGCAGCTAAATCCAAGTCATGGACATGGTAATTCTTCTCATGTATCTTCAACTATCTGGACGCGTAGGAAATCACCCTACCGTCCTGCATCAACACCGCTCCGAGGCCGACTCGCGAGGCATCACAATAAACTATATAAGACCTCGAACCAGTAGGCAATATCAAGATTGGGGTTGTAGTCAAAGGTGTCTTGAGCTTCTAAAAGCTCGCCTCACACTCCTCTGTCCACTGAAATGGAGCACCTTTCTGGGTCAATCTAGTCATAGGGGCTGAAATCGATGAAAATTCCTCCACAAAACGACGGTAGTAACCTGCCAAGCCAAGGAAACAACGAATCTCTATAACTGAGGACGGCCTGGGACAACTCTGCACGGCCTCTACCTTCTTCAGATCCACTCGAATGCCCTCACTCGATACTACGTGGCCTAAGAATGCCACAGAACTCAGGTGCAACTCATGATTTTCCCGACTCCGGGAGTAAACAAAAATGTCATCTATGAAAACAATGACGACCGAGTCGAGATATGGCCTGAACACACTGTGCATCAAATGTATAAATGTTTCGGAGGCATTAGTCATCCCGAATGACATAACTAGAAACTCGTAATGGCCATACCGAGTCCTGAAGGCAGTGTTCGTGATATCCGGCTCCCGAATCTTCAACTGATGGTACCCTGAGCGCAAATCAATATTAGAAAATACATGTGCGCCCTGAAGCTGGTCAAATAGATCATCAATACGAGGCATGGGATAACGTTTTTTCACTGTAACCCTGTTCAACTGGCGATAATCAATACACATGCGCATAGAACCATCCTTTTTCTTCACAAACAAGACATGAGCACCCCAAGGTGAAACACTGGGTAGAATAAAACCCTTATCAAGCAATTCTCGTAACTGATCCTTCAACTCCTTCAACTCAAGAGGAGCCATACGGTACGGAGGAATGGAAATGGGCTGAGTGCCCGACAACAAATCAATGCCAAAATCAATGTCTCTATCGGGCGGCATGCCCGGAAGATCAGATGGAAACACATCGGGATAATCCCGTACCACTGGAACTGAATCAACAGAAGGGTATCAACACTGACATCTCTCACATAGGCTAAATACGCGGCACACCCCTTCTCAACCATACACTGAGCTTTAAGGAAAGAGATAACTCTACTGGGAGTGTGATCTAAGGTACTAATCCACTCAACAAGCAGAATACCTGGCATAGCCAGTGTCACGGTCTTGGCGTGACAATCAAGAATAGCATAATGGAGCGACAACCAGTCCATGCCCAAGAAAATATCAAAATCCACCATATCGAGTAACAATAAATCCGCACTGGTCTCAAAACCACGAATAGTAACCAAACACGACCGATAAACGCGGTCCACAACAAGAGAATCGCCACAGGAGTAGAAACATAAACAGGAGAACTCAAAGAATCTCGGGCTATACCCAAATGCGGAGCAAAATAATAAGACACATAAGAATACGTGGAGCCTGGATCGAATAGAACCGATGCATCTCTGTGACAAACCAGTATAATACCTGTAATGACAGAATCGGAGGCAACAACCTCGGTACGAGCAGGAAGAGCATAATATCTGGCCTGGCCTCCCCCTCGAGGGCGACCTCTACCTCCCCGACCTCCGCCCCTAGCTGGCTGGGTAGATGGGGTAGCAGCTGGAGCTCTGATCATGTCCTGAGAACTCTGCTGAGCCCGTTGTGGCTGAAAAGTATGTGAAGATGCACCCCTACTAAGTCTGAGGCAGTCCCTAAACCCATGGCATGTATCGCCACACTTGAAACAAGCTCTGGGAGGACGTGGTGGCTGTGACTAGCTAGGGCCAGGTCTGCCAGACTGACCTCGTAAAGCACCCCGCGCAGGAGGTGCGCTAGAAACAAGAGGTGCATAGTAAGGCTCCTGAGGCCTGGGTGGAGCTGGGGTACCGCTGGCTGCTGGAAGAGCTGAATGAACGGGGTGGACCATATAACCCCTACCATGTCGACCTACTACTGGGGTACGGGCACCAGGGTAGTGGACCGACTCTCGAGACCTCTTGGCCTCTCTCTCCCCTCGCTCCCTAGCGAGCATACCCTCGATCCTCCTAGCAATGCTCACTACCTGCTAATAAGGAGTGTCCATCTCCACTCTCGAGCCATGCTAGATCTGATGGGTGGGATACGACCCTCAATGAACCGGCGAACCCTCTCGCGGACAGTAGCAACCAAGGCCGATGCATGCGTAGCCAATCTGGTGTAACGAATAGCATACTCTGAAACTGTCATAGCACCCTGGCGCAAATGCTCAAACTCTGCACGCCATGCGTCCCTGAGGCTCTGAGGAACAAACTCTCTCAGGAACATATCTGAGAACTAGGTCCAGGTCAGTGAAGCAGCCTCGTCTGGACTGTCTAACTCATAGGTGCGCCACCAATCATAGGCGGCTCCGCGAAGCTGGAAGGTAGTAAAGGAAACCCCATTAGATCCGGCTATGCCCATAGTGCGAAGAATACAATGGCACTCCTCTAAGAACTCCAAGGCATCGTCTGATGCTAGTCCACTGAATACCGGAGGATCATACTTCTTGAACCTCTCAAGTCTCCGTTGCTCGTCCTCTGAAGTAGCTTACCCATCCTCGGGCTGAACTGGCACTACAGGCGGCACAGGAATGATCTCTGGGACCTTCTCCACATACACTCGCTGCTCAGGAGTGTGGGCGGCGGGAGTCTCTGCTCCTCCCCCGTCCTGGGATGTGGCTGCAGCAAGGGGAAGCAACCCTGCCTGAGCCAGAGTGGTGTACATAGACATGAACTGAGCTAACGTCTCTTGAAGGGCTGGAGTAGTGGTGGCAGTAGGCGTGTCAGGTGCTTGGACCTCGGCTGGATCTGCTGGTGGTACCTCGGGGGTGGCTCGCGCAGGTGCTCTCGCTGCACCACGTGTGCGTCCTCGGCCTCTACCTCAGCCTCGGCCTCTGACGGCTGCAGTAGGGGGCGCGGGTCCCTGATCGTCTGGAGTAGCACGTGTCCTCACCATCTGTGAGAGAATAGAAGACAGAGATTTAGAATTGATGTCAAAAATTTTGCACGACAAGGAAATCAATGAAGTAAAGATTTTCCTAAACAGTTACATAGCCTGTCGTAGATAAGTATAGATGTCTCGGTACCGATCAGTGAGACTCTAATAAACCGGCCTGTGTTCCGTGACTCCTATGAACCTAGAGCTCGGATACCAACTTGTCACGACCCTAATTCGCCCTCCGTGAACATGTCATGATGGAACCTAGTCCCCATAACTAGGTAAGCCTAACAATGCGGAAAAACAACATAACTTGCGGAATAATTAAGTAAAAACTGAACAATCTAAAAGAAAGACTGTATATAAATGTCGTTCGGCATATACAACTCAAAAATAATGCGGAAGTAATATCACCCCAAAACCCAAAAACTCACGGGAAACACAGGCTAACAGAAATGTACTACACTGCTCTAACTCCAGAATGTCTAAACAACTGAAAAGAAGGAAAAGCTTTCCACTAAAGGTGGAATAAGATAGAGACTCCTGGTCTGCGGACGCGACAGATGTACCTCGAAGTATTTGCTATGTCTCTCAACCTCGAGGATAGTGCGCCTGGGTGGAGGTACCTGGAGCTGCACATGAAAAACATGCGATGAAGGGGCATGAGTACACCACAACGGTACTCAGTAAGTGCCTAGCCTAACCTCGGTCGGGTAGTGACGAGGAAGGTCAGGGCCCTATTGAGGTTAAAAAATATAATAGGAATTTACAGTATGAAAACAGACAGTAATAGTGAATACAGCAGTGAAATAGGACAGGTCAAACAAGGCAATAAAAAAACACAAGAACAGAGTAAACACAGAATAGGAACAACCCAATAACAATGGTAACAATGAGGATCTCCCTCTGTAGTCCTTTTCTCGACTGTCTAGTGGATCTCCCGGGATACCGTCCCGTAGTCCATCATATGTATATCCGAAGGATCTCCCGGGATACCGTCCCGTAGTCCCAAAGTACATATGCAGGGGCATCTCCCAAATACCGTCCCATAGTCCCAAAGTAAATATGCAGGGGGACCTCCTGGGATACCGTCTCGTAGTCCCAAAGTAAATATGCAGGGGGATCTCCCGGGATACCGTCCCGTAGATCCAAAGTAAATATACGGGGGGATCTCCCGGGATACCGTCCCGTAGTCCCAAAGTAAATATGCAGGGGGATCTCCCGGGATACCGTCCCGTAGTTCCAAAGTAAATATACGGGGGGATCTCCCGGGATACCGTCCCGTAGTCCCAAAGTAAATATGCAGGGGGATCTCCCGAGATACCATCTCGTAGTACCAAAGTAAATATGCAGGGGGATCTCCCGGGATACCGTCCCGTAGTCCCAAAGTAAATATGCAGGGGGATCTCCCGAGATACCATCTCGTAGTACCAAAGTAAATATGCAGCCACAACAAGATGACATTCAGAATTAGAGTGCAAAAAAATACAAGGCAACAAGTAATTCTAGCCTAACATGCTTCACGTAGTACAATTAAAGCAACTTAAGCAAATAGGAAATTTAGGGCAACTAGGCATGATTTTCTAAGCCAACATAGACTATAATTGCAAATAGAATAAAACTGGTAAGAAAGAAACTCAGTCTAAATATTTAAAGTAAAAATCGGATTTTCAACAATTAGCACAAGTACGCGCTCGTCACCTCACGTCCAAGGCATTCAATTACCAAATATCACATCCTAAGGAGAAAGGTCCCCCACACAAGGTTAGACAAGCCACTTACCTCGTACCGGCTCAAAATCAACTTGAAACCACACGTTTGCCACGATTATCCGACTCCAAATGGCCCAAATCTATACAATTAAATTACACATCGTAAATAAAATCTCAAGCAAACGATTCTACTATTTAATTCAAAGCTAAGGCGCGAAATTAGGTAAAATGACCAAAACGCCCCTCAGGCCTACGTCTCGGAATCGGGTAGAAGTTATATTTTCCGGACACCCATTCTCTCACGAACTCACTCGACCAGAAACAATCGAAATTTGATGCCAAAAACACCTTAAATTCTCAAAATTTTGGTTTGGGGAAGTTTCATCAATTTCCCATGGTTTTTACCGCATTTTTTATAATTAAACTAAAGAAAACAACGGGGATTAATGGTCTAACAATGAATTAGGATTAGAAAACGTTACCTATGATCCTTCTTTTCAAAACCCACTGATAAATCGCCAATTCCCGAGCCCTTACACAATTTTTAGACTTATGAAATAAACCCTTGGATTTTTGGAATAAAACACACAGGGATCTTGCACTTGCGGTCCCGATCACCGCACCTGCGGAAAAAGCATCGCAGGTGCGGAATTCACTTAAGTTCACTGAGGGCCGCACCTGCGGTCATTTGGTCGCACCTACGGAACCCAGGTTGCACCTGCGACCACTGGTCAAATCCCCCTCTATCGCACCTACGATCAAACCTGCCGTGCTTGCGAGTCCGCACCTGCGGAAAAACCTTCGCAGGTGCGAAGACACCAGAAGAGGTATGGTTCAGCAATTTGCTAAGTCACAAATTCTCCCGTTAAGCATCCGAAATAACCCCGAGGCCCCCCGGGACCTCAACCAAAATCACCAACCGACCCTAATACCTTATTTGAACTAAGTCGAGCCTTAAAAACACGTCTCATAACATCAAAATCATCGATTATGCATAGGTTCAAGCCAAGGAACTTAGAAAAATTCTAGAATTCACATCCGACGCCGAAACACGTCTAAACTCATCTGAATGACATTTTTACGCACACATCGCAAATGACATGACGGAACTATTGCAACTTCCGAAATTCCATTCCGACCCTCGGATCAAAAACTCACAATCAGACTGGGAACTTCAAAAAAATTCAAACTTCGGCATTTTAAGCCTAAATGAGCTATAGACTTCCAAAATGCATTCCGAACACGCTCCCAACCCCGAAATCACCTAACGGAGCTAACGGAACCATCAAATTTCCATTCCGAGGCCGTCTTCACACTTTCCCGACTACGGGCAACTTTCCAACACTTAACATTTAGGGACTAAGTGTCCCAAAACTCTCCGAAACTCAAAACCAAATGTCCCGGAAATTCAATTTAGCAGAAATAGACTTGGGGAAAATAGTTAATAGGGGATGGGAGCGTTAATTCTTAAGACGACCAGTCGGGTCGTCACACTTTGCAACATATGTAGATAGTCCTCTCCCGTATAGTCCCACAGAGCTTGCAGGTAGCTGACAACCATACCATCAACGGGTAACCCGAATAGAACCTCCACGTCCTCTGGCGTGATGGAAGCCTCGCCGATAGGTAGATGAAATATGTGAGTCTCCAATCCCCACCGCTTTATCATAGCTGTGATCAGGGGTCAGTCGAACTGCAACCGGTCGATCTCTATAATCCGATAAAACCCTGTCCGCTCAAAGGGTCTAATCGTTCGGGGATGAAATGGGTGTTCCCTAGTGAACTGTCAAAGATCGTATAATTATGTGGTGGAAGGTTTGGGACAACAACTGTCAATCCCAGATGTGTGAAGACCTATGGCCATCCTGAAGCAACAGTAGCTCTCGAACAGCAGGTCCCAGATGCACAAGGGGAAGCTCCATGATGATGTTTGTAAATTGAACAATATTAATTAAATTATTTGTCTCTTTAATCTTTAACATCTTTAAATATATTGCGATACTTTTTATATTAATATTTAATCAATAAAATTTTTATATTATTACTTAGGTTGATAAATTTCCTACATTAATATTTTATATGTTAGTTTCTTACAATTTTTACTTAAATTCGACAGGGTTTTGTTTGAACTGTCATCTTTTTTCAGATATTTTTGGGTTATAAGATAATTAAATATTTAATTTCATAACTAATCAAGATATATTAATAATTATTCATATAAAAAATACTTAGGTTGATAAATTTTATATTAATATTTTATATGTTTGTTTCTTACATTTTTTTACTAAAATTCGACGAGATTTTGTTTGAACTGTCATTTTCTTTTCAGATATTTTTGGGCTATAAGAGAATTAAATATTTGATTTCATAAATAATCAAGATATATTTAATAATTATTCATATAAAAAATACTTAGGTTAATAAATTTTCTATACTAATATTTTATATGTTAGTTTCTTACATTTTTTGACTAAAATTCGGCAGGGTTTTATTTGAATTGTCATCTTTTTTTCTAGATATTATTGGTTATAATAAAATTAAATATTTAATTTTCACAACTAATCACGATATAATTAATAATTATTCATATAAAAAATACTATACACTTAACTAAATACTATTCAATTAGTTTCATTCGTAATGATTTATTTATTAACTTTTATATTTTACCCAAAAATTCGACAGTGTCTCTTTTGTACTGCCAATTAATATTTTATGATTCATATCTAATATTTGATTGTTATCTAGTAATATATTTAGTAAACACTGGATAATTTATTAACATTTGATCCATAATTGAGTACTCTAACCGGGTTAGTTAATGAGGGCATGTAGTTTTTATTGTAGACTAAAGAATCCTAAAGGGCACTAGAGTCACACTAGTCTAATGGTAAAAAACAACATCAACTAACATAAACTAAAATTTATTATCAGTTTTACTAGGTTAAAGGGCACTACATAATAATAAAAGGCACAACATAACACTAAAAGACACTAAACAATAATAAAGTCACATATTTATTATATGTACAACACTAAAGTCACATATAACACTAATTATTCATCAAAAAAATAATATATTGTTTTCATAATTTTTTGCACATAAATAAACTAATCCGGAAAAAAAATATCAGAAAAACGATCACAAAAAGCATACAACAAAGTAAAAACACATAATTAGATAATTATATACATGAGTTTTAATATACGTAATTATGTCTCACACGATTATATAAATAAACAGTCAGTTCACTATTTATTTTAAGGCAGTGTAAGTATATTAGTGATAATATACATATTATATAGTATATATTACACATTCAATGGTTGAGTAGACAACTATTCAGATTAAGTGGCGTTTGGACATAAAAATTGTGAAATTCCGTTAAAGAAAATTTAAAATGATATTTGAAACTTGAAATTGTTTTTGGACATGAATACAATTTGGAGCAATTTTTTTTTTTTTTTTTGAATTTTTTTGAGTGATTTGAAGTAAAAATTTTATAAAATATTTTTTAAAAATTTTCAAATTTCCAAAATTGAATTTTAAGTGAAATTTGAAATTATATGGCCACATTTTTTTGCTCCTGTGACCACTAGTTTCCCCATTTCCACTATATAGATCCATCCCTATCAATCTGGAAAATGGACAATGTTACTAACTGATGTCCAGAACCCATTTGTGGTTTTTTTACAAGTGTGACGGAAATGCGTTTAAAAAAAAGAGTTACTTTTCTATGTATAACGCTCTTTTACAGAGCGCTATACATTAACTGTAACGACCCGACCGGTCGTTTTGAACTCTAGCGCGTCGTTCAGCGGTTTAAAGTCATGAGCAGCTCCATTTTAGGTATTATGACTCGTGGGCATGGTCGGAGTTGAATTTCGGGAGGTTCGTTTTCAAATCGGAAAGAAAATTCTCATTTCAGAAGCCTTAAGTTGGAGAAATTGACTAAGATTGGAATTTTGAGTAAACGACCTCTGAATCAGGATTTGAAGGTTCCTGCAGGTTCGTATGATGATTTCGGATTTGGGTGTATGTCCGGATCGGGCTTCGGATAACCCGGGAGCATTTCGGTGTGTATTGTGGAAGTCAACATTTTGAAAAAATTTCCTAAGTTTGGCTAGAAGCGCATTTCAGTGATGTAGATGTCCATTTGGGATTCCGAGTCTGGGAATAGCTCTATATGGAGATTCTTTGGGAGCGCGATCGAAAGTTAATTCGGATGTTCGTAGGTCATTTTGAAGTCATTTGGCTAAAGATAGAAATTTGAAGGTTTTTGAGAAATCCGACCGGAAGTGGAAATTTTGATATCGGGGTCGGAATGCGATTCCGAAAGTTGGAGCAGGTCCGTAATGTCGAATATGACTTATGTGCAAAATTTAGGTTCAATCGGACGTGATTTGATAGGTTTCGGCATCGGATGTGGAAGTTTGAAATTTCAAGTTCTTAAAGTTTGAATTTTAGTGCGATCCGTGGTTTCGATGTTGTTTGATGTGAATTGAGACCTCGAGCAAGTCCGCATTATGTTTTGGAACAGGTTGGTGTAATTGGACGGTGTCCCGATGTCACGACCCAAATTGTCCTCTGTTGGGTATCGTCATGGCACCTAGTCCTAGAGACTAGGTAAGCTTAACAATTAATAATAACAACAATAAATAAAGGGACTAACAGTCTCGATATGGAACCTTGACAGAATTTACAGTGTTTTTCCCAAAACCGGTAATACAAGTCATAAACTCTATAAATCTCCTACGACTTCGAAATACAACTGTTTGGAAATAAATACATCAGTGTATGAATAATAGTCCAAAGAAGGTGACTCTGAAGCCTGTGAATGCAGCAACAGGTTACCTTGAGTCTCCTCAGCAATCATCCGCGCAGTTACTATCAATCAATATCTGGATCTGTGCAACAAAAATGCACAGAAGAGCAGCATGAGCACACCACAGTGGTGCCCAGTAAATATCAAGACTAACCTCGGTGGATTAGTGACGAGGACTAGTCAAGACACCACTGATCTACAAAATAAATAACATGAATATAGAAACACACCGAACGTTACATCTATCCAAGACTTCACAGAATAATTTACAACAATGACAATATAAAACAGAAGGAAATTACAGAAATTAATCACCAAACAGCACAAAAATACACAGAAAGACGGAAACAAACAAGCCATGCCGAGAGGAAACACAATACAATAAAGAATACCAATAACTCAACTCTACGTCGGTTTGTTCACATCGGGCCTTAGCCATTAAAATCAATAAACTGATGGGAATCTTTAAACAGCAGTTCATATGAAAAACTTTTGCAATAAAAATCATTTTAGTATGGAAGAGTTTCCTTTGAAAACATATTTTCTCCAAAAGTAGATATAAGTGAATTTAATAGAGAGAATCACGTGAAACATAGCTTCTTTCAAAATACGAAACTTCCCAAAGATACTTTCCCAATAAATGACTTCCAAATATCATTTTAGGCAAGACTAGTGCTTTTCAAATATACCTTCGATGTAAAAGTCATTCAAATATAATCATTTCGAAATCATTTCTTTTTCAATAAAACTCCTCAGTAAAATCTCAAAATCATAATCTCCTCAAGGTAAACCTATCAGAACACAGTCCGTAACTCAAAACTTGCCATGTAATGCAGGAGGAACATCAAGTCTTGTCAATGAATGTAGTAAGAGATCAGTATGAATATCCGAATCAAAACAACAAAATATTAACTCTTAAGCATATGCAGTAAAATTCAACAGGAACACGGAAGCGAAATGCAAAGACAAGTGCATGTCATCACCCTTCATGCTTTTACTCTCTTCCTCACAATGCAATGAATGAAATGAATACACGGCATCACCCTTCGTGCTTTACTCTCATCCTCACTAAAACAAGTATAGTAATTATCAAACAGAACAATGGAAACAATAATGCAAAGGTAAGTGCATGGCATCACCCTTCGTGCTTTTACTCTCATCCTCACAATGCAATAAATAAATGAAAGGGCACGTCATGTTGCTTCGTGCTTTTAAATGAAAAGATCATGTCACGGCATCACCCTTCATGCTTTTACTTTCTTCCTCACAATGCAATGTGTAAATGAAAGCAATATAAATCATGGCACGGCATCACCCTTCGTGCTTTTACTCTCTTCCTCACAATGAAATAAATAAATGAAAGGGCACGACATTTTCCTTCGTGCTTTTAAATGTAAATATCATTGCACGACATCAAACTTCGTGCTTTTACTCTCTTCCTCACAATGCAATGTGTAAATTAAAGCAATATAAATTATGGCACGACATCACCCTTCGTGCTTTTACTCTCTTCCTCACAATGAGATGTGTAAATAAAAGCAATATAAATCATGGCACGGCATCACCCTTCGTGCTTTTACTCTCTTCCTCACAATGCAATGAATGAAATGAATACACGGCATCACCCTTCGTGCTTTACACTCTTCCTCACCCAAACAATAACAAAAACAACAATTTGGCAAGGAAAGTCAGCAATAAGAGCCATAAATCACAACATCCCGGTAAGGGACTCAACAACACAATCAATATCATTAACATCACAAACAATAATAGAAATCATACCGTCCCGGCAAGGGAGTCAACAGTGATAACAACATTATCCCGGCAAGGGAAACAACTATAACCAATATCGCCTAAACCATTAAATTTACGGAATAAAACTCAGCTCAAATAAAGGCCCAGTAATAGGTAACATCAAAAAAATACCAACAACATAAATATGTATCAACTAGACCCAAGTAGCACATAAGGAAAAAGTCATATAAATCACAATGTAAGACTCACGGGCATGATTGACTCCAACGAACCGATGTTCTAACTACAGCTAACCAACTATAAAGCTAGATAACACTAATATAGTCAATTTGGCAGTTTTAGGAAGAAAATATAGCATGAAGATAAGACGGTAAATTATTCGGTTAAGTCAATTAAGATAAAATAGCCAACGAAGGAATCCAAAAGCAAGTAATTCTAATTTAAGCAGGAAAGGATGAAATTAACCACCAAGGACTCAAATGTACCAATTACAATTCATACATGGTAACATAAGAACCTACAAACCCTAGAAGGCCAGTCTATTAGCAAATAAGTCCGAGTACGCACTCGTCACCTCGCATACACGGACTACAAACAACAAAGAAGAATCAATCCAAAGGGGTAGTTCCCAAACACAAGGTTAGGCAAGATACTTACCTCAAAGACGACAACCCGATACTCAAAATTAGACTTCTCGGGCGGGAAGGCCTCTGGACGGCTCAAAATCAACTAAAATAACTTCAAAATACATATAAAACGTATAAGGAATTATTCTGAATAATAAAATTTCAATATTTACAAAATTATAAAAATCGACCCAAAAGTCGACCCCCGGGCCCGCACCTCGGAACCCGACAGATTTTACAAATTCCGATTACCCATTCTGATACGAGTTCACCCAAACTAAATTTATCCAATTCCGATGATATTTGGTCTTTCAAATCATAAATTTACATCTTAGAAGTTTTCTTTCAAAACCCACAATCCCCTCAACCCAAAACACAAATTAAATGATAAAAACAAGAACTAATTCATGAAATATATTAAATTCTAGTGGAAGAACACTTACCCATTCGATTTGTGTGACCCACAAGGAATCGCCCAAAACCAAGTTCTAGAAGTCAAAATATGTTTAAAATGGTGAAACCTCCGATTTTGCAAACTTATATTCTGCCCAGGTGTTTTGTGAATCGCGATCGTGGGGATCGAGGCGCGATCGTGTAGAAGGAAAATGAATCTGGCTTAAAATGCTCTACGCGATCGCGGAATAGCTTATGCGATCGCGTATAAGGAGTAAGTTGGCTTCTGCGATCGTGGACCAACTATTGCAATCGCAGTGAAGGAAATTACTAGGTGAGTCAGACACTCTATGCGATCGCGGATCCTTCTATGCGATTGCATAGAAGGAAACCAGATGACAGTTTTCAGCAGTTCAAAATAGGGAAAATGGACCCGGAACCTATCCGAAACACACTCGAGGCCCCCCGGGACCCCGTCCACATGCACAAACAAGTCTTATAACTTAATACGGACTCACTTGAGGTTCTAAATCACATACAATAACACTAAAATGACGAATCAAACCAAAATTCAATGAAATTTCTAAAAACTTCTTTAAACATCAATTTTTGCATTTAAGGTCCGAATCACGTCAACAAAGTCCGTTTCTTACCAAATTTCAGAGATAGCACATATAAGACATATTGAACCTGTATCGGGCTCCGGAACCATGATACGGGCCCGCTATCATAGGTTTCACCTCAAATTTCATTTTCAAAAACCTTTATATTTTTCAAAAAATAATTTTCTTTAAAAATTCATTTCTCGGACTTGGGACCACGAAATTCTATTCCGGGCATACGCCCAAGTCCCATATTTTCCTACGGATCCTCCAGGACTGCCAAATCACGGGTCCGGGTTCGTTTACCAAAAACATTGACCGAAGTCAACTTTATTCAAATTTCTACACAAAAATTATCATTTTTATCAGTTTTTCACATAAAGGCTTCCCGGCTACACGCCCAGGCTGCACACGCAAATCAAGGTGAGATAGAAGGAGGTTTTCACGACCTCAGAACATAGAATTAGCTAGAAATATATGGGATGACCTTTTGGGTCATCATACCCGGGGGCCTCGGGTGGATTCCAGGTGGTTAACGGATCAAGTTTGGAGTTTGAAGAAGTGCTGAGATTACTTTCATCTGATGTGACTGCACCTGCGAGGATTTGGCAGCAGGTGCGAAGCCGCAGGTGCGGCTTTGGCGCCGCAGGTGCGAGATTTTGGTCGCTTGGCTGGGAGCGCAGGTGCGATTGTAATTTCCGCACCTGCGAAGGAGCAGATGCGGACAATGGGGCGCAGGTGCGCATTTTGGATGGAACTGAGGAAGCCGCAGGTGCGGGAGCCTGGGCGCACCTTCGGGATCGCAGGTGCGAAGATTTGGATCGCAGGTGCAAAAATAGGCCTGGGAAGAATGTTCTAAAACCAAGCTTCTTGGCTCATTTTCTCCCATTTTTCTTTGGTTTGGACGACTTTGAGGAGCTTCAAGAGGGATTTTCATCATGCATTACTAGGTAAGTAATTTCTTCTTGTTTTTAAGTTAAATACAAGGTTTATGCATGGAATTAGACATGGAAATTAGTAGGACATTGGGATATTTTGGGGGAAAAACCTAGAAATTGTAATTTGGATTCTTACCACGAATTGAGCATGAATATTTGAGTAAAACGATATATTTGAGTTAGTAAGGCAATGGGTAGAGTTTATCTTCGAGAAATTTCGGAATCCGGACACGTGGTAATTTTGGTCAATTCCTTGAGCGGAGATAAGAGTTTATATAATCTGAATTTTCGCAAATATTAGAGTGAATTTTCATTGCCTTGCCCGTTATTTGGTTAGTTTTGGGGCGTTGTGCATCAATTGGAGTCGTCGGAAGGGCTTGAAGGCCGGTTATGGAATTTCGGAGCGAGGTAAGTCTCCTTTCTAACTTTGTGAGGGGGAATTGTCCCACTAAATGAACTAATTAAATATGTGCTACTATCTGCGTGGGCTACGTACGCACGAGGTGACGGGAGTCCGTGCGTAGCTGCTATTATGCCATGACCGGGTAGCCTATGACCCACTAGCATGCTTTACTTGTTGTATTTGTGATCTTGCCAGTAATATTAGACCACTAATATGATCGAAATAGTAATTGAATATCTAAGAAGGCTAGAGTGTACCTTTGTTAATCATTTAGAAAGAGAATTGATTTCCTCCGTGGATAATTGTATACCTGACAAGGTTATATTATTGAATATTATTAAACTTGGCAAATGATTTTCAAAAAAAAGATTTAAATGCTATTTTTTGTGCTCCTTTAAGAAGAATTTTACCACTTTCATGGGTAACTGCTTTCTTGATAAAAATGTGGACTTATTGTGTGAATATGTGTATCTATGGGTGCCTGAATCGCATGTATGATTCGCGAGCAGGATAACCCAGTATTTATGTATAACCGCGTTGCATGATCGATTCGCGAGCGGGGAAGATAGATGCATCTATGGTTCGAGTAGTTCGACCCTCGGAGTGCACAGTTTATTATTGTTGGTCTGCACCGTTCGACCCTTGGCACTTTGTTTGCGCATGATAATTGCTGCATATTTCCTGTGACTTATACATGTTTATCGGCCTAAGGAAATTCTTAATTGCCAGTTAAAAAGAAGAAGAATTGATGTGTAAAACGTGAAATAAGTCTGATGTTTCTTATCCCTGATATGATTTAAATTGTCAACTGAAATGACAAAGATTTAATGTGTTGAATGTGGAAGGAGTTGATATTATTTGTTTCTGATTTTAATAAATTGCATATGACATACATGCTTAGCGTCTCACTTGACTATACTAAATTGACTTCGACCTCTCGTCACTACCTCTCTAGGGTTAGGTGGGATACTTACTGAGTACACGTTATTTTCGTCTTCATGCTACGCTTGTATAGCATTTTTATTGCACATGTACTTTTATAGCAAGGTGGCTAGTTTGGAGACTTAGGAGAGCTGCATCATCCGGAGTCGATCCGCAACTGACAGGGTCTCCCTCATTTTGTATTTTTTTCATTTTAAATTCCTTATCCAATTTGTATTTCGGACAAGCTTTGTAGTATTGGTGAAACTCTTAGAATTTGCTCATGCACTTGTGACACCGGGTTCTGGGAAGTGTTTGGGATGTATTTTATAAAAAATGGAATATTAAACTGTCGTATTTACTTAGCTGATTTTATTCAGTTATCATGTAATAAAGTGAAAGGTAATGATTTCAAAAATGCTAAAACTAGAATATAACTTAACTATTTAATGAGTGGCTTGACTGACAGTGGTGTCCGGCGCCATCACGACCTTAAGGATTTTGGGTCGTGACAACTTGGTATCAGAGCACTAGGTTCCCTTAGGTTTCACGAGTCATGAGCAAGTCCAATAGAGTCTTGCGGATCAGTACTGAGATGTC
Source organism: Nicotiana paniculata (assembly GCA_005239505.1). Lineage (NCBI taxonomy): Eukaryota > Viridiplantae > Streptophyta > Magnoliopsida > Solanales > Solanaceae > Nicotiana > Nicotiana paniculata. The sequence continues at coordinate 41,022 of ML345262.1, forward strand.
TGTACTTATCTTCGAGAGGCTACAAGGCTGTTAGGAGTACTTCCCTTCTTGATTCCTCATTGTGCGATTTGATTCTCTGTGGCTTATGCCTACGTTTCTTCCTACTCAATCTTACGCGTCGCGAAGCGCTTGCTATGAATTGGGAATTTTAGGAATTGAAATGGTGCTACGGATATGATGCGAGATGTTTTCCATGTGTAATTGGTTGGGGTTGTTGTTGTGGCCCTGTAGAAGGATAATTTGTTGTTTCAGCTCAGTAGCTATGTTTCTGAGAGCCTTAAGGCTATGCTTAGGTAGTGATGATGCTTACGATTGGTTATCGCACGATAACGATATGATGATAGAATTCTTGCCCATATGTTAGGGGTGATGAATGGCTTAAAGGGAGGTCTTCTCAGGGCGTGATTTCGAGATTTCAGCATTTTAGTTCCGACAGAGGAAAGGCATTTGGATTATAAATGGTCAGGTTTTGGGTTGATAAAGTAGTAAGACTTGGGTGTTTTCAAGTAAGGTGGAGTATTCACCTATGATATGATATCGTCGTCATTGATCGAATGTAATATGTTAAGTTTGTCGGTGCTATGGTTTCTTCGGTTGCATGGGGTCAGAGTATTGTGAAGAAGTATTGAAGAGCGGCTGTCAGAGACTGTGAGGTGCGGTGGTTCAGTACTGGATAAGTGTTGATAATGAAGGCAGCTCGAGATAGATGATCTTCGGAGAGTTTGAAGTTGTGGTGATCTGCTGGTGTAAGAGCTCCAGAGGATGGTATTGAATTGGACAGCATACGACGAAGGAAGACAGGTGTGAAGTGTCAGGCAGCGGCTAAATTTCTAAAAGGCCAGGTGTAAGGAACGAAAGTGGGGTAGTTGTTTAAAGGAATGAGTTTAACAAATGGAAGAGTGGCAGTGTAGCCCAGGAGTTCAGTGGTAAGACAACTGCCTATCTTGAGGGAAAGTTTGAGAGTTTTAGTGGATGGAGATTGGGTCCAAGAGCTTAATTTTAAACGTGGGTTATTTCGGCATAAGGTTGGATACAACAAGGAGGAGTTGTTAGGAATAAACAAGGACGCAATGTGGCGGTGAATCTGAAGATGTTGTAGCGCATTTAGTAGATGTCCATGAGGAGCGGACGGACTGGTAAAGTTGGTGAATGTGAGCAGGCTTAGGATGGGGTATCGATGTTGCAGAGAATGTGCATTTCAGTATCGTTGGAAGGTGTCAGTTCTTGATTCCCGTAGGTGGGTTATCTCCTGTGAATAGGTTAGCGGTTGTATGGTTGGAAAGTTTCTGCGAGGGATTCTGGTGGCTATTCGGTAGGAGGCAGAATGTGTGAATGATGCTAGGGAATTTGAATATTTAGGGAGTGCTAACAAGAGACTTTGGAAGGATTGGATGGATTGGTTGAGAAAGATCATGTTAACAAAGGGAAAAGGATTTCGGCAGGGTCTAGAGTGGTGCAAGGAGTAGCTTCGGGCTAAGTGGGGGAGTCCCACCACCTGCAGTTGGGTTGTAGGAGTGTGTTATGATGGGGTCGCAGATTTTCAGCGTATTGGCAATTTATTACGGCTAAGGGAGAAGAGTAAAATGATGATTGTGCGTGGGATTTGACAAATGTGTGCAAAAGTTGTCCCTGTGGGACCAGGGTTAGGCTTTGGAAGATTCAGAATTTATGCGTAAGGCATAGGCGAGTTGCAAGGGTACTGACTCAGTCACGTACTTCATTGAGAGGATGTTCATGTGCTAGAAGATCCTTGGAGTTGATTGTGTTCGGGGCCAGTTAGAGTGGGTGACTCTCAGCAGCGGTCCAGTAAATTCGAATGTTAAGAACGCGGTGTTTAAGGGTTAAAGGCAGCAGTATGATTAAGAATTGATATTTTGTAGTGTAATTTCAGAGAGAGGGAAAATGGTTGGAGTGCTCTATGTTATTTTCAGCATGTAGGATAGTATTGGAGGAGCGAGAGAAATAAACTGCTGGTTGTAGAAAGATTATCAGGAGGGTATGAGACGGTTTATGGGATCGAGGCAGCATGATCTCGTGAATCAAGGCCACTCGGGATGAGTGAGGATTGAGTTTGTTATGAGTTGAATGGGGTTACTATTATTTCTGAGGCAGTTAAGGATGATTAAAAGAAGATAGATTGATTAGCCATGGCTGAAATGGCACATGTGCGGCAGTGATCAGTTTCGTCAGTGTGATTGAGTTATGCGTGTGGTTTGCACAGTGTGTGTGAAGTTTGACGGCCGCGGCCGCCGCAATAGATTTGATTTGGGAGCATTCGAGTGCTATGGCCTGTCAGGTGTAGGGGGATCTCGGAAGGTTTATGGTGGTTCAGACCACTACTTAAGGATTTGCATGTATTGTGATTGTGGGAATTCGTGTGTTGTGGTGGTTCTCTTGAATTGAGGTAAGTAAAAGGTTTCTATATGATGAAGTGTTCACCCTATTAGTGGTTCAGAAGTTATGATGGAATTCTTGCGTTATCTCATACCGGCATGTTAGGTGCAGTAAGCAGTATGTAACTGGAAGTAAGGAATCAAGATTGCGGTTCGGTGTTAAAAAGGATGTCATGAGCTCAGATGAGCAAGAAAAAGTGATTTGGAAGTTCAGAGTAAGCTAGTGTTATCTTCAGTGTCACCTGAGATCGATATTTGGTGAAAGAGGTTTGTACCCAGGTCATGGGTTCTTGATGTGTTTTGTGGCATTAGTGTGGTCGGTGGTATGGATGTGCAGACTTGTTACCTCGTGGAAGGTCGTGGGAGCAGGACCACGGGAAGATGGTATAAGTGTGACATGTAGTCACCTAATTGGTTGAATATTTAGACCAAGTATAAGGAAGTGCAATATTGCTTATTTGAGGATTTATGCGAGGAAGGCGTTCGGTTCAGTTGGTTGTGGATTGCGGGGTGTTTTCCCGGCTATGATGGTTGATCTCGCGTGTTATGAGATGAAGTGGGTTATTTTGGACCCAGGTAAGGCTATCAGCCTATTCCACTGCGAGCAAAATCGGTTTGAAGTGTGTGAATAGATTTAAACAAGATTATGGGGTTCATGTGAGGCAGATGTGTTCATTTCAGTATAGCGCTCCTCAAGGAGGGGTGTTGGAATATCAGGTGTTGTTCCGTCTTTGTCAAATTCAGGTGATATTATGGTTGTGTCGTGAGAGTTGTGAAACGGCTTGATAATTCCTATGTGTTAAGACTCAGCGTAGTAATGATGTTATGTGAGCAGTAGGGTTCTTGAGATTTCAGAGTGTATATATATATATGTATATATATCGCACCTCAGTTGTGTTTAATTTTTACAGCATATGGCTCTATCAGTCTCCCTAGGATGGTATTATTCACTTAGCGTGGTTGTGACCGGTATTCGGTAAATTGTATCAGTGAGCAATTCATCTCCGTGTATATTTCCTTATGTGAATTTTATATGTGGAACGGGTGGCACGTCGCCACGGGCATGTTATTTGGATCGGGTTGCGCGCCGCAACATTGTGATGTTGAGTATGGTCCCCTATATCTATTTCTATGTTTTACTTCTTATTTTCTTAGAAAAGTTCATATTATTTGCGTGAGTTGAATAGTCCCTTCCTGAGTCATTTCTTATGTATTATGTTCGAGTTGTGGCCTATTGGCGCGATGTGGTATCATGTGAGACTGTTGGTCATGTCTGGGATGATTTGTTGTCTGAACAATTCATACTGGGTGAGACGAGATTATTGGATCAGGGATCAGCGCGATAAGATCATGCGGAATATATTAAAGGACAATTACCATTATTTGGTTGTAATGAGATGATGATCTAAGTCAAAAAGGAGAGATTCGATGTTTGGTTAACTCTGGAATTGGTTAGAAATCTCTACACATCTCCTCCATTATGGTGGTATCGCCAACATTATAGCAAGAGGTATATATATATCATAAGGTGCATTGGGAGCATCAGATTCGTGAAATTTTGGCTATTAAGGTTCAAGGAGTGTCAATGTGGTCAGATGATGAATTATGCAGTTCATGGTGCTAATTCAACAAAGGTATGCAGTCATGTTCTGGTATATCGTGTGGTGGTTGATATGGTGTTTATATATTGGAACTAGGCCTGGCAGAGAAATTTCAGGCGTTGGAACTGGATTCTGAGCTTATTATATAGATAAAATAATAAATCTTCAGGTTTGATCAAGCTAACGTGCTCAATTGGGTTGTGGTAGCAAGGGAAGGTGCTCGAGGTGTTAAACAGTGATTTCAGATAACTCTAGAGCAGTTCTTAGCACGTTCGAGGACGAACGTCTATTTAAGTGGGGGAGAATGTAATGATCCGACCAGTCGTTTAGAGCTATAGCGCGTCGTTCAGCGGTTTGAAGTCATGAACAACTCCTTTCAGGTATTATGACTCGTGGGCATGGTCGGAGTTGAATTTCGGGAGGTTCGGAGTCAAATTGGAAAGAAAATTCTCATTTCAGAAGCCTTAAGTTGGAGAATTTGACTAAGATTGGAATTTTGAGTAAACGACCTCCGAATCGGGATTTGAAGGTTCCTGCAAGTTCGTATGATGATTTCGGACTTGGGCGTATGTCCGGATCGGGCTTTGGATAATTCGGGATCTTTTCCGCGTGTATTGTGAAAATCAGCATTTTGAAGAAATTTCCTAAGTTTGGCTAGTAGTGCATTTCACTGATGTAGATGTCCGTATGGGATTCCAAGTCTAGGAATAGCTCCGTATGGCGATTCTGGAGTTGGGAGCGCGATCGGAAGTGAATTCTGATATCCGTAGGTCATTTGAAGTCATTTGGATAAAGATAGAAATTTGAAGGTTTTTGAGAAATCCGACCGGAAGTGGAAATTTTGATATCGGGCTCGGAATGCGATTCCAGAAGTTGGAGCAGGTCGGTAATGTTAAATATGACTTAAAATTTGGGGTCAATCGGACGTGATTTGATAGGTTTCGGCATCGTATGTGGAAGTTTGAAATTTCAAGTTCTTAAAGTTTGAATTTTAGTGCAATCCGTGGTTTCGATGTTGTTTGATGTGAATTGAGGCCTCGAGCAGTCCGCATTATGTTTTGGAACAAGTTGATGTAATTGGATGGGGTCCCGAGGGCCTCGGGTTGATTCCGGGTGGCTAACGAATCAAGTTTGGAGTTTGAAGTAGTGCTGAGATTGATGTCATCTGGTGTGACCGCACCTGCGAGGATTTGTCCGCAGGTGCGGCTTTGGCGCCGCAGGTGCGAGATTTTGGTGGCTTAGCTGGGAGCGCAGGTGCGATGTAATTTCCGCACCTATGAAGGCGCATATGCGGACAATGGGGCGCAGGTGCGAGTTTTGGCTGGAACTGAGGAAGCCGCAGGTGCGAGAGCATTTGAAGCGCAGGTGCGAAAATTTGGATCGCAGGTGCGAAAATAGGCCTGGGTAGAATGTTTTAAAACCGATATTCTTGGCTCACTTTCTCCCATTTTTCTTTGGTTTGGAAGACTTTGAGGAGATTCAAGAGGGATTTTCATCACGCATTACTAGGTAAGTAATTTCTTCATGTTTTTAAGTTAAATACAAGGTTTATGCATGGAATTAGACATGGAAATTAGTAGGAAATTGAGAATATTTTGGGGAAAAACCTAGAAATTGTAATTTGTATTCTTACCAAGAATTGAGCATGAATATTTGAGTAAAATTATATATTTGAGTTAGTAAAGCTATGGGTAGAGTTTATCTTCGAAAATTTTTGGAATTCGGACACGTGGGCCCCAGGGCATTTTGGTCAATTCCTTGAGCGGATATAGGAGTTTATATAATCTGAATTTTTGCAAATATTAGAGTGAATTTTCATTGCCTTGCCCGTTATTTGGTTAATTTTGGGGCGTTGTGCATCAATTGGAGTCATCGGAAGGGCTTGAAGGCTGGTTATGGAATTTCGGAGCGAGGTAAGTCTCCTTTCTAACTTTGTGAGGGGGAACTGTCCCCCTAGGTGAACTAATTAAATATGTGCTACTATCTGCGGGGGCTACGTACGCACGAGGTGACAGAAATCTGTGCGTAGCTGCTATTATGCCATGTCCGGGAAACCTAAGACCCACTAGCATGCCTGGCTTGTAATCTTGAAAGTAATATTAGACCGCTAATATGATCGAAATAGTAATTGAATATCTAAGAAGGCTAGAGTGTACCTTTATTAATTATTTAGAAAGAGAATTGATTTCTTCCGTGGATAATTGTATACATGATAAGGTTATATTATTGAATATTATTAAACTTGGAAAATGAGTTTCAAAACAAAGATTTAAATACTATTTTCCGTGCTCCTTTAAGAAGAATTTTACCACTTTCATGGGTAACTGCTTTCTTGATAAAAATGTGGACTTATTGTGTGAATATATGTATCTATGGGTTCCTGAGTCGCATGTATGATTCACGAGCAGGATAACCCTGTATTTATGTATAACTGCATCGCATGATCGATTCGCGAGCGGGGCAGATAGATGCATCTATGGTTCGAGCTGTTCGACCCTCGGCGGTGCACAGTTTATTATTGTTGGTCCGCACCGTTCGACCCTCGACACTTTGTCTGTGCATGATAATTGCTGCATTTTTCCTGTGATTTATACATGTTTATCGACCTAAGGAAATTCTTAATTGCCAGTTAAAAAGAAGAAGAATTTATGTGAAAAATATGAAATAAGTCTGATGTTTCTTACCCCTGATTATGATTTAAATTGTCAACTGAAATGACGAAGATTTAAAGTGTTGAATGTGGAAGGAGTTGATATTATTTGTTCCTGATTTTAATAAATTACATATGACATACATGCTTAGTTTCTCACTTGACTATACTAAATTGAATTCTAGCAAGTGTCTAATTCGACCTCTCGTCACTTTCTCTCTAAGGTTAGGCGGGATACTTACTGAGTACACGTTTTTTTCGTACTCATACTACACTTGATGTGCATTTTTATTGCACAGGTACTTTCATAGCAAGGTGGCTAGTTTGGAGACTTAGGCGAGTTGCATCATCCGGAGGCGATCCGCAGCTGACAGAGTCTCCCTCATATTGTATTTTTTTTCATTTTAAATTCCTTGTCCAATTTGTATTTCGGGCAAGCTTTGTAGTATTGGTGAAATTCTTAGGATTTTCTCATGTACTTACGACACCAGGTTCTGGGATGTATTTGGGATGTATTTTATAAAAATGGAATATTAAACTGTCGTATTTACCTAGCGGATTTTATTCAGTTATCATGTAATAAAGTGTAAGGTAATGATTTCAAAAATGCTAAAACGGGAAATTTAACTTAACTATTTAATGATTGGCTTGCCTGACAGTGGTGTCCGGCGCCATCACGACCTTATGGATTTTGGGTCGTGATATTAACGGAGTTTTGGACTTTAAACTATAGCGCCTTTTAAAATAGCATTATACATATATAAGGCCTTTTTAAATGCGTTACACTGAGCTGATAAGACAACTATGCATAGCGTTGTTTATAAAAGCGCTATATGTATAGCACTGTTATATACCGCGCTATACATAGATAAAAAGGGCCCCATCCTTCTCCCCACGATGAACGAACGTGTCCCCTCCCCCATTTTTTTTAAAAAAAAAGAACGGTCCCCCCCCCCCCCCCCCCCAAAATTTCATCCAAAAAAATTATAGCGGACCCCACCCGTCACACAAAAAGATAAGATAGTAGGTCTCACATCCTAGCCAAGCTTTCTATTATTGTGGTTTGCTTGTTTCGGGTCCAGATTTTCAATTCATCAACTTTCGGAAAAACATAAATCGAGGTATTCTGATTTAGTTTATGTCGAAGCTCGTATAATAATGTATATTAGTAGTTTTGAATGTGTTTCCTTGTTTTGTATTTTTTTGCGACTAAAGTAGTATGTTATTTTTATCCGGACTAAGATATTAGTATTCTAAAAAAATATGTAAAAATTGAGAAATCATTATTATTTGTTAATAATATTAATAAATTTATTTTACTGTTTTATATGTATTTTTGTCAATGTTTTGTGATTAAAATGTATTTATTGTTTTTATCTAGTTTAGATTATTTATTTGCTTAAAGACTAATAATATAGTGCCCTTTTAGCATAATAAAATGTAGAGCCTTTTAGCGATAATCCATGTAGTTTAAGTATCTCTTATGAAACTAACATGTAAAATATTAAAATTGACAGACATAAGAATTCAGGATAGTTTGGTGCTATTGAGCCTCAAATATCGAGCTTAGAACCTATAGGTATATACTCTTTCCAATTAAATGTTGTATAATTATAAGAAATAATTATCTAATTTACAAAACAAACATACAAAATTATGTAAAATATTAAAATTGACACACACAAGAATTCAGGATAGCTTGGTGCTACTGGACCTCAAATATCGAGCCTGGAACCCATAGATATATACTCTATCCAATTAAATATTGTATAATTATAAAAAATAATTATTTAATTTACAGAACAAACATCCAAAATTATAAAAATATTAAAATTGACACACATAAGAATTCAGGATAGCTTGGTGCTACTGGGCCTCAAATATCGAGCCTGGAACCCATAGATATATACTCTGTCCAATTAAATATTGTATAATTATAAAAAATAATTATTTAATTCACAGATCAAACATACAAAATTATGAAAATATTAAAATTGACACACATAAGAATTCAGGATAGCCTGGTGCTACCGGGCATCAAATATCGAGCATGGAACCCTTAGATATATACTCGGTCCAATTAAATATTGTATCATTATAAAAAATAATTATTTAACTTACAAATCAAACATACAATTAATGTTGTTTAATTTACAATAGACGACATGGACGTGCCGCCTATGCATCCAGGACCTTTCTTCGATGAGCTATTAGTGTTACATGGCGATCAATAGTCCGCCTATGTATGGGAGGGAGAGTTACTAGCCCAGACTCTCCGCGCCAGGAGAGTGGACGACATGTGGGATTTTATGAAGGACAGAGATCTCCATCCCCGTGTAGTCCAACTCCTGGGGGATACGGGCTTCTACAGGATTTTTGAGATCGGGCGGCTACAGCTCGACTGGTCATTGATCATGGCCCTGATAGAGCGGTGGCGACCGGATACGCACACTTTCCACCTACCCATTGGTGAGGCCATCATCACGCTGCAGGACATGGAGGTTTTATATGGGCTTCCCGTTGATGGACTACCCGTTGCACTGCCTCTAGACATGAGAGAGATGACGTGTGGGAAGTATTTGGACATGCTGCAGCAGTTCACTGGTTTCAGGCCACAGGATGAGACTGCATACTCAAGGGCCAGTCATATGAGTTTGACAGTTGTTCGACATCATTTGGCGATATTGCACCCCGACATCATCGACGAGACAGATGATCTGCATATTCATTGGTATACGAGGTTGCTGCTGCTCCTTCTGTTTGGGGGGGTCTTGTTCTCGAACACTTCGGGGAATATAGTCAGCTTGCGATTTTTTCATCATCTTCAGCTGCTAGATGATTTACCCAGTATAGCTAGGGTGTTGTTGTTCTCGCCTACTTGTACAGCCATCTGTGCCAGGCGAGCATGGGCACCAAGCATGACATATGTGGATTTTTTTTTGCTTCTACAGGTGACAACATATTCGAATACTCTATTCATTCCTTCCAATTCTATCTAGTAAAAATTTATCTTAAACTTTATGTCAACTTTGTATATTAGGTTTGGGCCTCGGAGCGGTTCCTGCAGTTGCAGCCACCTCTACCACCATTATCTCCGGATGTACCACCTTCGTTTCTCCCTCTAGCTAGGAGGTGAGATCTCCGGCGTGGATAAGTACGAGATTATGTGGCTCGGCATAATCTTCCCCTTTGCAGGGATGTGTTGGATATGCTGGAGGGTGCACAAGTAAATGTGTACCTAACTTTACTTGGTATAGCTTCACATGTGTTGTGCATACTAACATTTTCTGTTGTTATTTGATAGTTCATCTGGACGCCATACAACGGCGACTTGATAGGTGGCCTGCCGATTATTGCTCGGCAGGCCGACTGATTTGGAGCACTTCCGTCCCGCTGATGTGCCTTGATATTGTGGAGCATCATTCCACAGAGAGGGTACTTCGTCATTTTGGTCGTCCGAAATATACACTGAGAGGGCCTACATGGGAGCCCATGCATTATCAGTGGGACAATCGTTCTAGGGTGGACGACACATATATAGCATGGCTAGAGGCGCAGGTCCATACTTGGGACCGGCGAGCTGACCAGATTCTTCCCCCCCCCCCTCCCTTCACAGATCCAAACGGAGACTATTCATCTCTATATGCCCTGGTACCGCCGCGTTCCCCGACTTTTTGTCGGGAATCCCATTCATCAAGCTGGTGGTCGGTACGTTTCATATGTCGGGCGGCATGAGGCCCTTGTATGTTTTATACTAATATTAATTATATAATTGTAACATAGTGTTCTGTAATTTATATTTTATACGTTGTGCAGACTATTTTCCTACATATAGTCTACCATATGGGACTGCAGATGCAGCATCATACCGGCGAGGAGCGGCCTCTTTGCACGATTATGGCTGGCAGGTTGTAGATGTGGCTACCCGGACACTACTGCGAGCTCGAGAGGATCAGCACTTGGAACACGACCCTGCTTATTTGGCGCCAGAGAAGTACCAACGAGGTAGGGGTGTCGCACGGGGTAGGGGTGCCCGACGAGGCAGGGGTTCCCCTGGAGGTAGGGGTGTCCGACGAGGTTGGGGTGTCCCTCAAGGTAGGGGTGCCCGACGAGGCAGGGCTAACCCTCGAGGTGGAGGTGCCCAACGAGGAAAGGCTGCCGCACGGGGTCGTGGTGGGCGGCGAGGAGGTGGTCCCCAGCAAGGGGGCATTGAGGCCCCTGTTGATGATGTTGATGTTGATATGTCGGGTGACCTCCATGAGCCAGACGAGTATCCCAACAACATGCCATCATACAGCCTTTGGATGTAGCTCACTCCAGGGACTTTGCAGGTGACCTCGTCAGGTCCATTATTGATCACGGGCACGGACCTTACCAGAGCGAATTGGGATGAATACTTCCCAGGCCCATCGACCGCTGCTGAGGATCGGCCGACCCGAGATTTGGATAATGGGCGTCGCCTAAGTTATGGCTCATCATCAAGGGGTGCTGGGGAGCTTTCACAGGTGCATGTATGTTTTTATTAGTATTAAATTTAAATTTGTTTTTTCTTTTCTCATTTATTTTCCATAACTTTATTAATTTTCTTATTAAGGATTCATCTCCGCCCGTCATGGAGGCTGCTTTGTGCGATGCTGACATGACTGCGACGGATGATTATATTCAGAAGCCCGATGAGACCATGGTAAGACAATTTAATTTGTTGTGACTTAATATATACTTTCCTATACTTAGCTGAATTATTCTTCTGTAGGTTTCTACTGGACCGATGACCCCTTCTACCGATCCTGCCAGCACCACTAATGATCATGCTACAGCGCATCCTACTATAAAGAAGCGACGTGATGAGGATGATCCTGATAGCGTAATCGGGCGGGATGGGATGCTCCTCAGGCCAGCGGTTGCATTGAAGCACACAGGTTGTGGGTCACATTTTTTTTTTTGTATTTTATGTAAATAATAACAACAATTTTTTATGTTTACATAATATGCGCATTGTGTTTTTCTTTCCCCGTTCCTTCTTTATTTTATTACTACAACACAAACACAAACGTGGCAACTTAATATAATTTAAGTTCAGTACAACTAATGAAAATACATGACACGGGAAACATAAATATAAAGTAGTACACTCAACACATACATGTCATTGTTTAGTCACTGCCGCCCGTTATTCTCTACTCCAACCAGTTAAATTTTTCTTCCAGCTTATTTTTTTCTAGTTCTGCCTCTTTAGTTTCTCTTTCAACTCCGCAATTTGTTGTTTATATTCTTTTTCATATTCCCACTTGTTGACCCATGTCACTGCATAGTTTTGAAGATTGACAAAAGGCTGATCAGTTGAACCAGGTGCATCGGAGCACACATCGTGAACTGACAAGCTGGCACATGAACCGTATATGCTTAGGAGATGTTTTGAATATGAAATATCAATGAACCAAGAGATTTTCTCCTAATGCGAAAAGGTTGCAAACTGATCTGATTAAATGAAGTCGAATTCAGCAAGGAAAGTAACAAAAGAAAGGAAGTTGAGTTTGGTTCGAATTGGTTCACCCAGGTAGAGTTGAATTGGATTTGGAAGACAAGCTCAACGACTGACTCTATAAATACTTGATGTATTTTTGCTGGAATTTAACACGCACAAAGCTAAAGTGAATCAAAGTCTGAAAGAAAAATTCCTAGAGTTATTTTCGCTAGCAGAATCATTGTGTGATGCAAAGGCTACAATTCAACTAGAAGAACCAGTTCCATCTAATTATTTATTGAGTCTAGTTGATTGTAGTAGGAGTTTTTAATATTGTATCTTTCAGCTTTCATAGAAGCAATTGTAATAGGTACGTATTGATCAAGTTAGAGTTAACTTGAGGTGTGTAGAAATTAGCTAGGGGCTAGTTACTACAAAGGGTTAGAGTTAATCCTTAGGATTACAAAAGAGTTTATTTTGTAAGTCCATTTGGCTCAGAGTTTTTAGTGAAGAGTTGAGCAAATCCTACTGAGGAGTAGGTCGTGGTTTTTTCACCTTTTGAGCCAAGTGTTTTCCACGTAAAAATCCCTGTGTTTTTACTTTACTACTTTTTATTATTCCGTAACAGTAGTAGTTGGAACACGAAGAAGAACCAGGTTCTTCTACTGAGACATCACTCGAAAATTGGGTACCACACAAAGTAACCTATCTTCTTGTGTGGTATTGAAGTCTAAAACATCAAGTGGTATCAGAGCAGGTTATCCTTTAAAGGCTAACACCTTGGAGAAGATCAAGATGAGTACACCACCTGGAAATTGGGAAGTTCAATCAACTGCAAGTCCACCACTCTTCAATGGTCAGTACTACTCATGGTGGAAAAATAGGATGAAGGATCACCTAATTGGAGAAGACTATGAACTCTGGGACATAGTCACTGATGGTCCTCTAGCNTTGATTGCACTGCTGAGGATCTAAAGAAATGGGAGAAGAATGCAAAGGCCAAAAAGCGGCTAGTATGTGGACTAGGTCCAGACGAGTAAAGAAGAATCCAAAGTTGCACCACCGCCAAAGAGATTTGGGACACCTTGCAAGTAGCCCATGAAGGAACACCTCAGGTAAAAAGGTCAAGAGGTACTCTACTATACTCTCAGTATGAAAACTTCACTATGAAAGAAGGAGAGACTATTCAAGATATGTACACAAGGTTCACAACCTTGACTAATGAACTGAAGTCTCTTGGAAGAATCATTCTTGAAGAGGACAAGGTTGAGAATATCCTAACAAGGGTCTTGCCTATTTATTGGGAAAGAAAAAGCATTGCTATCCAGGAATCTAAAAATACGGTAACCCTCAGATTGGATGAGCTAATTGGAAACCTCACTGCCTATGAACTGAGAAGGCAGACAATGAAGATGGATGGTCTAAAGAAGGATAGGATTCTATCCCTAAGAATCACTAAGGGAGCAGATCTGGAAGATGATGAGATGGCCATGATCACCAAAGAATTCAGAAACTTTCTCATGAGGAAGAAAGGCATCTCTAGAGGAGGAAACTACAACAAATCAAAGGCTCCAGAAAGACCAACCAACTAGGGATGCTATAAATGTGGTAAGACTAACCATCTCATTAAAAACTGTCCTCGGTGGGAGGTAGAGTAGAAAAAGGAAAGATATGAGAGAAGGAACAGGAGGAAGGAACAGGTTCAACCCAAGACAAACAAAACAAAGGCTATGGTTGCTACTTGGGGGGGGGGAGTTCAGATGAAGAATCAGAAGATGGGGAGACTGAAGATCAGGCGCTCATGGCAATTGGAGAATTTGACAAGGAATCACATGAAGAACCAGAGGTAAGTATCTCTCATCTTAAAAACAAAGTAAAGTTCCTATCTAAGGAAAAACTCTCTGAGTTGCTACTTGATTTCATAGATGATTCTGAGGAAACAACCAAAAATAAGGATCAACTATCCAAAGAATGTGCAATGCTAAAAGAAAAATTCATAAACCTGGAAATTAGAGTCAGTGAATATGAAAAGAAAAACACTGACTTGTTGAACCAGGTTCATCCTCTTGAAACTGAGATTCTAGAACTAAAATCTGAAAACTTAAAGCTAAAGCTAGGATCAAGTAAAAGGGTTGTTGATCTTTCTCATATCATGTTAGAAGAAAACATAGGAAAGTTAAAAGATAAGATGTATGCCAAGGACGAACAAATAAGAACTCTTAATGAACAACTTGACAAAGTCAATAATGAATTAGATCGAACCTGTAAATGGAATAAATCCTCAGACGCCCTGATATGGCTTCAAGAGAATCATAGTAGCAACAGGAGAGGGATTGGCTTTGGAAGACAATTGCCCAAGTGGGATACCAAAAATAAGTATCTCACTCTTCCTGAGAATAAAATCTGCACCCATTGTGGTAAGACTGGACACTACAAATATGAGTGTACTGCAAAAGAGCAGGCCAGTCGAAAAAAATGAGAGGTTTGTAAAAGAAAAAAACTGGCTGCCAAATTGGGCCAGGAAAAATTTGATTCATACATTCTCTCATAGAAAAGGACCCAAACTAGTTTGGGTTCTTAAGACTAACCTTTGATTCCTTTTGTAGGTTCAAGTGAGAGGAGGCAGCCAGATTTGGTACTTGCATAGTGGCTGCTCAAAGCATATGACTGGGAACATGGAACAATTCCTTTCACTTGAAAGTATCAAAGGAAGAAGTGTCTCCTTTGGAAACGGGAAGAAAGGTGAAATCATTGGGGTTGGTAAGGTAGGTAAGGATGATACACGATCTATTGAACATGTGTATCTAATTGATGGCTTGAAATACAGTCTGATCAGTGTATCACAACTATGTGACAGAGGTAACCTGGTTGCTTTTACTTCCACAAAATATTTTGTGATTAGCCTGCTTACTGACATCAACTGGCATCAATAAGATCTGACCATGGTACTGAATTTGAGAATATTAAGTTTTCTGAGTTTTGTGATGAACATGGTGTTAATCATAACTTTCTGCTCCTAGAACCCCACAACAAAATGGGATTGTTGAAAGGAAAAACAGAACTCTTGAAGACATGGCAAGAACCATGCTCCTATCTAGCAAACTACCTCACAGCTTCTGGGCTGAAGTAATAAATATTGCTTGCTACATAATCAATAGATGCATGACTAGACCTCTAGTAGAGAAAACTCCCTATGAATTACTTAAAGGGAGAAAGCCCAACATATCCCACTTTAGGGCTTTTGGATGCAAGTGTTTTGTACACAATAATGGCAAAGATTCCCTAGGAAAATTTGACCCCAGAAGTGATGAGGGAGTATTCTTGGGATATTCATCACATAGTAAAGCTTATAAAGTGTATAATAAAAGAACTATGTGTGTAGAAGAAAGTATACATGTTGTCTTTGATGAAACTAACATTCTTGCTGAGAGACAAGAGCCTGAAGATGAGGAGCTTGGACTGGTAAGAAGAAGTGATCACACTGAAGCAAGCATGAAAGGTTGAACAGGTGATGGACCAGGTTCAACTACCCTAAGCACCATGACATGGGGAAATCAACATATGCAACCTGGCCCTGATCCTGCTCTACAGCACCAAGACATCATGGAATCATCTAGGAATGAACAACTGGTACTTAAGCCACACAGATATCAGAGTTCTCACCCTCTTGAGAACATCATAACAGATTTGGCATCTGGAATCAAGACAAGATTATCCTTGAAAAATCTGTGTGCATTTGATGCCTTTCTATCCATGATCGAACTAATGAACATTGGGGAAGCCCTACAAGATGCTGATTGGGTAAATGCCATGCAAGAAGAGCTGAATCAGTTCGAAAGAAGTCAAGTATGGTACTTGGTACCCAGGCCAATGGATAGATCTGTAATTGGCACCAAGTGGATCTTCAGGAACAAGCTCGATGAGGATGGAACTGTTACAAGGAATAAGGCAAGGTTAGTTGTTCAAGGATATAGTCAAGAAGAAGGAATTGAGTATGATGAGACCTTTTCCCCTGTGGCAAGACTGGAGGCAATCAAACTTCTTATAGCATTTGCTGCACACATGGAATTCACTCTTCATCAGATGGATGTTAAGAGTGCCTTTCTCAATGGCTATCTGAAGGAAGATGTATTTGTCAAGAAGCCTCCAGGCTTTGAAAGTAAGGAATCACCTATCCACGTATACAAACTCGACAAGGCTCTATATGGTCTCAAACAGGCACCAAGAGCATGGTACGAAAGATTATCAAAATTCCTGCTATAACATGGGTACAAACGAGGGAAAATTGATAGTACCTTGTTCTTAAGGGAAAAAGGTCAGGATCTTCTCGTTGTTCAAATATATGTGGATGATATCATATTTGGAGCGACTTCTGGGATTGTGTGCTAGGTTTCAGGCAAATCCAAAGGAGTCCCACCTCACTGCAGTAAAGAGAATTTTGAGATATTTGAAAGGCACCGCTGATTTATGCCTTTGATATCCTAAAGGTAGTCATTTCAGCCTTGTAGGATATGCTGATGCTAATTATGCAGGATTCCTGGTTGACAGGAAAAGTACTTCAGGTATAGCTCACTTCTTGGGTTCATGCCTTGTGTCTTAGGCAACCAAGAAACAAAATTCAGTAGCTTTGTCTATTGCTGAAGCTGAATATGTGGTTGTAGCCTCATGTTGTGCCCAGTTGTTATGGATAAAACAACAACTCATGGACTTTGGTATTGATGTGGGATGCATTCCTATATATTTTGATAACACTAGTGCTATTAGTATGACGAATAACCCAGTCCATCACAAAAGGACTAAGCACATAGATGTTAGACACCATTTTCTAAGGGATAACTATGAAAAAGGAATGATCTCAATCGAATTTTATGCTACTGATCATCAAATTGCTGATATATTCACCAAAGCACTTAGTAGGGAGAATTTTGATAGAAACATGCTGGAATTAGGGATGATTAAGATCACCTGATTGAAGAGAAAGAAAAGTTTTATATAAATGAATTTTTGGCTAGAAAATTTCCGTTAGGTACTTAATCAGATTAATAATTGCTCAGTATTATGTCTTTATTGCCATGCTCTTGTGCCATGTATTAATATGATTCCCTGGATACTAATAATGTTTATCTATCTTTGTAAATTGAAGCAATTTAAAGATTTCAAACAGGATGAACCTGGTTCATCTATGATGATTCATCTGACTGACAAGGTACGTACTCTTCTCCATATAGTAATTCAATCACAGTAACACATGAGCAGGAGTCTATCCATTGGTTCATTCCTAAGTCTTTGTACTAATCCATAAATGAAATCGTTCCAAAATGTCACATCAATACTCAATTAGACTAAAAATAGGGAACACTTAACCGTCAAATCAATGACACTCCTACAACCATTAGACTTCCACTTGAATAAATTTTTATCCATTGTAAATTTAATGGCCATATGTTATAAAAGGTAATCATTACTCCTCTCTTCATAAAGCTTCCCTAAAACCAAGTTTAACTCATATTACACTACCCAAAACCTGCAAAACTCGTCCTTTCCTCTCAACAATGAAAAAAAATGTCTTCACCTCCACCAGCTTCCTCATCTAATTCCTCACCTAATCATGATTACGATGGAGGAAATTTTGAATCTGTCTCCAATTCTCCATCTGTTTACAGCTCTGAATCACCAGAAATTCCATCATCCCCTAAAAACACACCCATTCTTGAACCCACTCCAAACCCTACTCCTGCCCCCAAGAATCGTCGTGTTAAAGTTCTTGCCCAAAAATATGTTGATGTTGGGGATAGGGAAACATTCTTGGAGGATCTTATTAAAGCAGACAAAGGCACTAAGTCAGATTCATCCAATGAGTCCTTCAAATCCGCTAATGAGGAAGAAGCACCTGGTTCAACCAGTTCTGAAAAAGGTAATCTTGAAATCGAGTCTGAACTTACTTCTGCTGATAAAAGATTCGTGTTGGTAGGGTCTGTTGTTGATGTCGAAATACCTGGAAGAAAGAAGAGTGGGAAAAAAGAAAGAATTCTTGAGAGAAAGGGAGAAGAAGATGTGAGGGGATCTAGGGAGGATGCTGCCATGCTTGTTATTTGTGGCCCCATTCCTGAAACTATAGGAGAAAAAGTCACTGATTTAGGGGGAAGCATAGTAGAGGAAGTTGCAGCAGGTCTTGCAAGTCTGAAGAAAGCTATAGATGAACCTGGTTCATCGGGGGAAGAAACATTGGCGGAAAGGTTGAGAAAACTGGGGGAGTCTTATAACCCCAAGAGAAGAAGGAGTCAGAAACCCAAGAAGGCAACTCACCCATACCCTTCAAAGAAAAGGAAAATTTCTGAAGTTGCTGGTGTTTCTGCTCCAAAAGTTAGAGCTACTCGTAACACTGTGAGAGAAGAAGAAGAAAAATTAGAAAAGGCTCTGAAGGAGAGCAAGAAGAAGAGGGCAGCAAAAGGAAAAGCAACAGTTGGAGAGCCTGTTGAGGCTATTGAGATTGAAGAAACTGGATTGGACCTGGTCCAACAGGAAGAGCAACCTGCTCCAGGTGTGGCTGAGACACCAAAACCCACAAAGGCTAAGGCTTCTTCAAAGAATTCAGCTAGGATGTCTGTCACACCAGCAAAATCTGTTAAGAAGACCAGGTCCAAGTCAAAGAAAGTGAAAGTTATTTATGATGATGATGCAGACTGGAGTAGAGAAGAGGAGAAGGAAGTTGAAGTGGTGACTGACAGGGTTACCATGTTTGGAAAAAGAACAATGCTAAAGGGCAAGCTGGTGAAGGATTTAGAGGAGCCTGGTATGCAGTATCTAACAGAAACTATGGAGGTACAAGACTGGAGGGACCTGGTCCTTCGCATGGAAGGCAGGTTGGCAAGAGCTGAGTTGGTAGAGTTTATGGGGAATACAAGTGTCAAGGAAGGCAGGGTCACGTCTATGGTCAAAGAAATTGAGGTTTCCTTTGGTGTCAAAGAACTGGGTGTTATTCTTAACATACCAGCTGAGGGCTATGAGGAGTATACAAGGCAGAGATGGCCTTGTCTAGATGGGATGGGCTCAGCAATCGACATCACCAGGTTCCTTAGTGATAGTGAGAAGGAGATTGAACCCAGGTCGGTTTACAAAAGTGAGATGAAGCCCGAGCACAAGCTACTCTTTGAGTTCGTTATTAAGTTCCTACTGTCTAGACAAGAAAGAAGGCACATGGAAAATTATATGGATCTTACTTTGATGGAATGCTTGTACAGGGGAAAGAAAATTAATTGGCCAACTTTTATCATCCAACCCCTTGACAGAGTGGTGAACGGAACCAAGGCACACGCAATTCCTTATGGCTTCATACTAACAGCAGTGCTTGCACATTTTGGGGTTCCGGTAAAGAAGGCTGAGATGACTATGGCCAAAGATTATATTGGGAAGGAAACTTTGCTTACATGTGACTACAATGTCAATGTTCCTGTGGATGAACCTGGTTCATCTAGGAAGCAACTAGTCAACAGCAAAGTTAGAACTTTGGTGCAAGAAAACGAGATTAAGGATATGGAGATCCTTCGCTTAAAGTCTCGTGTGACTGAGGTTGAAGAAGAGCGAGATGCTCTTAGAGCTGAATTAGCAAAGGAGAAAGAAAAGAACGAAGGAGTTCTTCAGCAGATGTTGTCTCTCCTACAATCCAAGTCCACAACCTCCACTGCACCTTCCCATACTTAGGCTTCTTAGAGCTTCCTTAACCCATCTTAAGCAATTATCAGTTTTAGTTCTTTTTATTTATTTTTCTCATGGTTTGTTGTTTTTGTTTTTATGTGTTGTGGTTGATTATCGTTACTTATCAATGAATTTTTCTTTTAGTTATTGACTTGTCTCAATTTCTGAGTTAGCTAACATTTATTGGTTTCTTGTGTTGATTAATCATGCCTTGCACCTACAAATGCCTCAATGGCCATGAGTAATATTTAATAAAACTGCTAAGTATATCATTTTGCAAACTTTTCGATGATGCCAAAAGGGGGAAGATAGTTTTCTGAACTTTTCAAAAATATAAAGATGTGATATTTATAACCTAATGAACCTGGATTCTCTATGATTAATGCTCAAAACCATACAAAGTTCTTTGAAGTGTATACATGATTAAGCACAAAGTGCCATCAAAAAGGGGGAATTTGTTGACCCATGTCACTGCATAGTTTTGAAGATTGACAAAAGGCTGACCAGTTGAACGAGGTCCATCAGAGCACACATCGTGAACTGACGAGCTGGCACATGAACCGTATATTCTTAGGAGATGTTTTGAATATGAAATATCAATGAACCAAGAGATTGTCTCCTAATACGAAAAGGTTGAAAACTCATCTGATTAATTGAAATCGAATTCAACAAGGAAAGTAACAAAAGAAAGGAAGTTGAGTTTGGTTCGAATTTGTTCACCCAGGTAGAGTTGAATTGGAATTGGAAGACAAGCTCAACGACTGATTCTATAAATACTTGATGTATTTGCTAGCAGAATCATTGTGCGATGCAAAGGTTACAATTCAACTAGAAGAACCAGTTCCATCTGATTATTTATTGAGTCTAGTTGATTGTAGTAGGAGTTTTTAATATTGTATCTTTCAGCTTTCATAGAAGCAATTGTAATAGGTATGTATTGATCAAGTTAGAGTTAACTTGAGGTGTGTAGAAATTAGCTAGGGGATAGTTACTACAAAGGGTTAGAGTTAATCCTTAGGATTACAAAAGAGTTTATTTTGTAAGTCTGTTTGGCTCAGAGTTTTTAGTGAAGAGTTGAGCAAATTCTATTGAGGAGTAGGTCGTGGTTTTTTAACCTTTTGATCCAGGTGTTTTCCACGTAAAAATCTCTATGTTTTTACTTTACTGCTTTTTATTATTCCACAACAGTAGTAGTTGGAACACGAAGAAGAACCAGGTTCTTCTACTGAGACAACACTTGAAAATTGGGTACCACACAAAGTAACCTATCTTCTTGTGTGGTATTGAAGTCTAAAACATCACCACTTTTTTTTGGTCAAATCATAAAGAAACTGCAAAGATCGTTTGTAGCATTCTTTCTTACAGGGTTCATCAATCCACACCTCAAAATTGCAAAAAAGTTCGTCGGGAACCCTATAAAACTTGTTCACCCACATCCAGTAGCGGCGTCCAACTTCTCCATCATCCCAACAGTCCATCATCATACATTTTTTGCCGCACTGGAACCTTGCTACATAAAGACGGTCAAACATTTGTTAAAGCGTAAAATAAACCTTGCTTTTATAGAAAGTTTTGCTATTGGTTATTGTTAAGCGCAAAAAATAACTAGAATGCGCCTGTTATTTATTTGCAAGGCCACACACATAACATAGTATTTAATCGCACTATTCTAACACATAATGTAGTATTTAACTGTGCTACGCTTTGCGTGTTAAAGATTCTTTCGGATACAAAATAGCTTTTTCGCAGGCGGACAACTTTTCAGTTCGACAAGACAACACACATAACGTAGTATTTAACCGCGCTATATGTATTCGCATATTTATAAAAAATCTTCCTTTAACTCAACTATTTTTTAACTATATATATCAACTATATTTATCAAATATATTCACATATTTTTCCATTTTTTAATCCAATACTATTTTTTATTTCATGAACGGGAGGGAGAAATGCATTAATACCACCGCCACCCAAACCAGCCGAAGGACATTTTCGACGGTCGTGTCCTGTTTGCGAGCATATACCACATTTTCGCGCATAAACAGTATCGCTAATATCCATTTCGTTCCGTATACACGTTCTCTTATGCACCTGTATTCGACGCAAAAAATCCTTGTTACACACCATTTTAAATGGTTCCGACGGTCAATAATGCTCAGCACCCACTGGCTGCAACTGCCCACTATAGGTGTTTAAGTATGCAGCAACACTATATTGTTTATCAACGTAGTTGGTTGGCCCTAAACCAACATGTTGAAAGCACCTGATGGCATGTGAGCACGGCATGTGGTAGATGGACCATTTCCCACAAGAGCATAGCCTTCTAGATTCATTTATGGTATGTACATTATTCCCCCAGTTTTGATGGATAACGGTGCAAACTTCAAAAATATTTCTGTCGTGATCATATTGTAAAAATGAATGCCAATGTGCTCGCCGCCTGTATTTCTGAAATCACTTCATCGACAGTGGCATATATTCAACACCCCTTTCCATCAATGACGTTGCAGATGTAGCTCTTTCAACAAACCTCTCTGCCATCTTCTTGAACTGCATCCGCACCGTGGCAGTGACAGGCAATCCTCTTGCCGACTTCAATAACCCGTTGAAAGACTCTGACATGTTTGTAGTTAGAATTCCCCATCTTCTTCCACCATCCGCATGCAAAGTCCACTTGTGAAGCTCATGTCTCATCAACTAATGATAGGCTATCTTGTCTTCCTACCTAATAGATTCCATGTGCCTCCGGAATTAAATGCTCTTGGTGGTATGTTGCTGCCATCCACATCAAATCATGCAGATCCTTGTTGGGATGTGCCTTCTCGAAATTGGCCTTCAAGTGCCTCACACAGTAACGGTGGTAGGCATAAGGTTCTTTCCATGCAGGCAAGTTCTCTACAGAACTTAAGATACCACCATGCCCATTAGATATTAGACAAATACCGGAACGCTATTTGACAACGTGCTCTTTCAAATGGTTCAAAACCAGCGTCCACGTCTCTTGGATTTCATTGGCACAAATAGCAAAAGCTAGAGGAAATATTTGTCCATTAGCATCTACTGCAACGACTATCAACAGCTTGATAACATACTTTCCATAGACATGAGTGTTGTCTATGGATATTACCGGCCGGCAATGCAGAAAATCATCAATTGCTGGTTTAAATTCCAAAAACACATAATTGAATATATTTTCTGGTTTTCCCGGACTACGCTTAAGCTTCTATTCAGCAATCGTCCCAGTGTTAAATTCCCCATCTTCTTCCATAATCCGCATGCAAAGTACACTTGTGAAGCTCATGTCACATCAACCAATGATAGGCTCTCTCATCTTCCTGCCTGATAGATTCCATGTGCCTCTGGAATTTATGCTCTTGGTGGTCTGTTGCTGCCATCCACATCAAATCAGCAGATCCTTGTTGGGATGTGCCTTCTCGAAATTGGCCTTCAAGTGCCTCACACAGTAACGCTGGTAGGCATAAGGTTCTTTCCATGCATGCAAGTTCTCTACAGAACTTAAGATACCACCATGCCCATTAGATATTAGACAAATACCGGAATGCTGTTTGACAATGTGCTCTTTCAAATGGTTCAAAACCAGCGTCCACGTCTCTTGGCTTTCATTGGCACAAATAGAAAAAGCTAGAGGAAATATTTGTCCATTAGCATCTACTGCAACGACTATCAACAGCTTGGTATCATACTTTCCATAGACATGAGTGCCGTCTATGGATATTACCGGCCGGCAATGAGGAAAACCATCAATTGCTGGTTTAAATGCCAAAAACACATAGTTGAATATATATTTTGTTTTTCCCAGACTCCGCTCAAGCTTCCATTCAACAACCGTCCCAGGGTTAAAGTGTTGCAGTGCGGCCATGTACCTGGGTAGAGCTGCAAATGACTTATCCCAGTTACCATAAATAATTTCAAACACACGTTTGCGCCCAAGAAATGCCTTTCTTTTGGTAATGGTATGGACATATTCCTGGTGGACTGGTGTAATTCACTCTTTGATTGTATACCTTATGGACGCTTCAAGGTGTGGAATAAAGACAAGAGAAATCAAGTCAATATCCGAGTTGTAGTGATTCCCATTGAATGTGTCCATTTCACATCTGTGGGTGGGAATGTATTTACGCACTTTCCACAAACATGTGTTCTTCTTGGTTGCATGCAGAATCCAATGACAACCCGTAAACCATCTGCGACAAACAACCTTGTATACCTCCGGAGTTGACTCTTATACCGTTACCTCACGACACTCTTTTTTGTTGTGCATTTTTTCCGCGCTGCTTAGATGCACTTTATCAAGAAAAAGCATGCCCTTTTCTAGCACCGTTGGTCTAGAATCATCCCATATTATTGTTCGAATTTAATCAAAATCCCTTGTGAGAGCATCCATGTAACGACCCAACCGTTCGTTTTGAGCCTAGCGCATCGTTCAATGGTTCGAGGCCATGAGCAGCTTCATTTCAGGTGTTATGACATGTAGGTGTGGTCAGAATTGAATTTCGGGACATTTAGAGTCAATTTGGAAAGAAAAATTCTCATTTCAGAAGCCTTAAGTTGGAAGTATCGACTAAGATTGGATTTTTGAGTAAATGACCTCAAAATTAGGATTTGAAGGTTCCAGCAGGTTCGTATGATGATTTCAGACTTGGACATATGTTCAGATCGGGTTTCGGATGACCCGGGAGCGTTTCAGCGCATATTGTAGAAGTCAGCATCTTAAAAGAAAATTTCATAAGTCTGGGTTGAAGTGCATTTCAGTGATATTGATGTCTGTTTGGGATTCCGAGTCTGGGAATAGCTCTGTATGGTGATTCTGGAGTTGGGAACGCGATCAGAAATGAATTTGGAGGTTCGTAGGTTATTTTGAAGTCGTTTGGCTAAAGATAGAAATTTGAAGCTTTTTGCGAAATCCGACCGGAAGTGGAAATTTTGATATCGGGGTTGGAATGAAATTCCGAAAGTTGGGGCAGGTCAATAATGTTGAATGTGACTTTGTGCAAAATTTGGGGTCAATCGAACATGATTTGATAGGTTTCGGCATCAAATGCAGAATTTGGAGTTTTCAAAGTTCATAATGATCGAATTGTGATGTGATCCATTGTTTCGATGTTATTTGATGTGATTTGAGGCCTCGGGAAGGTCCGCATTATGTTTTGGAACAGGTTGGTGTAATTGGATGGGGTCCCGGGGGCCTCGGGTGGATTCCGGGTGGTTAACGGATCAAATTTGAAGTTGAGAAGGAGCTGAAGCTGCTGGTGTCTGGTGTGACCGCACCTGCGAGGCTTGGCCGCAAGTGCGGCTTTGATGTCGCAGATACGGGAGTGGCTGTCTTGCCTGGGGGCGCAGGTGTGAGGCTATTTCCGCAGATGCGTACAATGGAGCGAAGGTGCGGAGCCGGCTGGGGAATGAAGAAGCCTCAGGTGCGAGAGTTTGGTCGCACCTGCGGGCTCGCAGGTGCGGGCGTAGTCACCGCAGGTGCGGAAGGACTGGAGGCAGTGTGTATATTTTAAGACAGGATTTGGCCATTATTCTCCCATTTTCATTTGGAGTGGCGATTTTGGGGAGCTTCAAGGGAGGATCTTCATCAAGCAACTTAGGTAAGTGATTTCTTCCCATCTTTGAGTTAAAACACTTGGATTATACGTACATTAGACATGAAATTGGTGGAAATTTGGGGTTTTTGAACAAAGACCTAGAATGTGTATTTTTGGATTTTAACCATGAATTTGAGCAAACTGTATATTTGAGTTAGCAAGGCTATGAGTAATCAATATCTTCGAAAAGTTTCGAAATCCGGGCACGTGGGCCCGAGGGTAATTTTTGTCAACTTTCCGAGCGGAGTTGGGAATTTATGTAAATTAAATTGTTATAAGTATTAGAGTATATTTTCAATTGTTTTCCCGTTATTTGGATAGTTTTGGGGGATTGTGCATCAATGTGAGTCGCCGGAGGGGCTTCGAGGCTATTTATGAATCTTCGAAGCGAGGTAAGTCTCCTTTCTAACCTCGTGAGGGGGAATTGTCCCCATAGGTGAACTAATTAAATATGTGCTACTATTTGTGCGGGCTACGTATGCACAAAGTGACGGGAGTCCGTGCGTAGCTACTATTATGCTTATGTCCGGGTAGTCTAGGACCCGAAAGCATGTTTTATTTACCGTACTTGTATTTTGCTGACGAATTTCAAAATGTTTAAACCTTATCGAACTTGATAAATGAATTTCTAGAAAAAGATTTAAATACTATCTTTGTGACCATTAAAAGCGAAATTGTCATTTCTTGGGTAATTGTTTCCCGATATAGACGGGATGGACTGTTTGAATGTGTATGCTTATGTGTGACCGCTTCGAAATTTATATTCCGCAAGAGGGGTGATTAATTTCCACCACTCTTATGGGATCAGGTCATTCGCCTCGGCAGGATTTATGTACCACACTCTTATGGGATCGGGTCGTTCGCCTCGGCAGAAATTATGTACCACTCTCATGGGAGCGGGCCGTACGCCACGACAGGTTAATAGATGCATCTATGGTTCGCGTTGTTCGACCCTTCGGCAGTGCACGGTTTACTTTTATGTTGGATTGGGCCGTTCGCCTCAGCATTTCCTATATCTATACATCATCCCCATGGAATCGTGCAAAAATCCAGTTCATCTGAGGGTTTCTCCTCCCCTGATTTGGATTATGACAACCTCTTTGTTGAAATCCACTATATTTATTTATATGCTTCGCTTACGGAGGGAACTTGATAGTAGAGAATTCAGTAAATTGTAAAGAGGGAAATTGTACCACGTAACTTGTATGTCTTATGTATTTACAGTGCTTTATATTAATTCATTTCTTTAGTGCACTTGATATTAATTTGACCTCTAGAAATGTCAAAGTCGACCATTCGTCACTACCTTTTTGAGGTTAGGCGGGATACTTACTGAATACATGTTGTTTTCGTACTCATGCTACACTTACCGTGAATTTATATTGCACAGGTACATTCATAACTAGTGGCCCTGCTTGACTCGGTGATGTGGCTGACCTGGAGACTTAGACGAGCTGCACCATCCGGAGACGACCCGCAGCCGGCAGAGTCTTCCTTAGATGTATTGTATTTTACTTTATATTCCTTGTCCAGTTTGTATTCCGGACAAGTATTGTAGTACATGTATAATTCATAGAAAATTTGCTCATGCACTTGTTATACCGGTTTCTGGGATAATTATGGGGTTTATTCACTATTTAAATTTGTTAAGATATTATTGTTTACTAAGTGGGAGTTCGCTAATTATTATTTAAGAAAATGAAAAAGGAACGACTTCGAGGATTTTAAAATAACTATTTAATTTATTTACTAAGTGTTGGCTTGCATGACAGTGGGTTCCGGCGCCGTCACGACCTTAATGTATTTTGGGTTGTGACAACGTGGTATCAGAGCACTAGGTTCCCTTAGGTCTCACGAGTCATGAGCAAGTCTAGTAGAGTCTTGTGGATTGGTACAGAGACATCTGTACTTATCTTCGAGAGGCTACAGGGCTATTAGGAGTACTTCTTTTGTTGATCCCTCATCGTGCGGTTTGATTCCTTTGAGGCTTATGCCTACGTTCCTTCTTACTCAATCTTATGCGTAGCAAAGCGCTTGCTATGAATCGGGAATTTGAGGAATGGTAGTGGTACTCCAGATATGGTGCGTGATATTTTTCCACGCGTAGTTGGTTGGGGCTATTGTCGTCGCTCTGGGAAGGATAATATGTTATTTCAGTTCACTAACTGTGTTTCTGAGGGCTTTGAAGCTATGCTCGGGTCGTTATGATGCTTATGATTGGTCACTGCACGGTATTGATGTGGTGATAGGAAGCTTTCCCATGTGTTGGGACAATGAATGACTTGGAAGGAGGTCTTCTCAGAGCGTGATTCTGAGATTTCAGTATTTTATTTCCGGCGGAGGAAAGGCAATTGGACTATAAATGTGCAGGATTGGGTTGATAAAGTAATAAGACTCGGTGTTTTCAAGTGAGGTGGAACATTCATCGGTGAAGTGATATCATCATTTTTGATCGAATAGAATATGTTAAGTTCGTCGATGTTATAGTTTCTTCGGTTACATTGGTTCGGAGTGTTGCGAAGTAATATTGAAGAAACGGTTGTCAGATATTGCGGTGTGCGGTGGTTCAGGACAGAATAGGTACTTCTTATGCGGGCGGCTCAGGAAAGATGATCTTCGGGAAGGTTTCAAGTCGTGGTGATCTGCTAGTTTAATTGCTACAAAGATAGTTATTGGCCTAAGGCAATGACTAGGCAGCAAGGGATGATGAAGGACACGTGGGAAGTGTCAGGTGATGGTTAAATTTCTAAAGGCCAGGTGTAATAAAAGCAAGTGAGGTAGTTACTTGCAGGAGTGAGTTTAACCAAAGCGGGAGAGTGGCAGCGTAGCATATGAGTTCTGCGGTAAGATAGCTGCGCATCTTGAGCAGCGGACAGACTGGTAAAGTTGGTAAATGAGGACGGGCGTAGGATGGGGTATTGATGTCGTAGATATTGTGCAGTACATCATCGTTGGAAGGTGTCAATTGGTAATTTCTGAAGGAGGGTTATCTCTTGTGAGCAGGTTAGCGGTCATGTAGTTGGAAAGTTTCTACGAGGAATTCCAGTGGCTATTCGGTAGGAGGCCGAATATGTGAATGATGCGAGAGAATTTGAGTATCATGGAATGCTAATAGGAGAATTTAGAAGAATTTGATGGGTTGGTTGAGCAAGATCATGTCAGCAATGAAGAAAGAATTTCAGTTGGGTCTAGAGTGGTGCAAGGAGCAGCTTCGGGCTAAGTGGGAGAGTCCCACCTCCTGCGATTGGGTTGCAGGATTATTTTCTCATGGGGTTGCGGATTGTCGGCGTATTGGCAAGTTATTGTAGCTAAGGGGAAAGGAGTAGAATAGTAATTGAGCATGGGATTTGATAAAGGTGTGCAAGGGTTGGCCTTATTGAATCAGGTTTAGGCTTTGGAAAGATTCAGGATTTATGCTTAATACAAAGGTAATTTACAAGTGAAGGGATTCAGTCGGGTGCTTTATCAAGATGGGTGTTCAGGTGCCAGCGAAGCCACAGAGTTGATTATATTTGGGACCAAGTCAGAGTGGGTGACTCACAACAATGGTTCTAATGGATTCAAAGGTTAGACTAAGTTGGTATTGTCTTTAGTGTCACCTGAGATCGGTGTTTGGTGAAAGAGGCTTTGCATCCTAGTTATGGGTTCTTGATTTGTTTTACAGCATTAGTGTGGCCAGTGGTGGAGGTGCAGACTTGCTACCTTGTGTGGAAGGTCGTGGGAGCGCGACCACGGGATGATCGTATGAGTGTGACATGTAGTCACTTAATGGATTGAAGATTTGGATTGAGTATAAAGAAGTGTAATATTGCTTATTTGAGAATTTATGCCTGGAAGGCGTTCTGTTCATTTTGTTTTGGATTGTGGGGTGTTTGTCTTGGCTATGATGGTTGTTCTTGTGTATTATGAGAGGAAGTGGGTTAATATGGACCCAGGTAAAGCTATTATCCTAGTTCGGTGCGAGCAAGGTAGACTCGATGTTTGTGGATGGATTTAAATATGATTATGGGCTCCATATGAGATGCGTGTTCATTTCGGTATAGCGCTTTTCATGGAAAGGTATTAGAACAACAGGTGTTGTTCCGTCTTCGTTCATCTCATGTAATATTTTGTTGTGCCGTGTGAGTTGGGAAACGGCTTGATATTTTCCTATGTGTTGAGTTCCCACGTAGTGATGATGTTATGTGAGCAGGATAGCTCTTGAGATTTAGATTATGTATCGCACCTCAGTTGTGCTTGATTATTGTTGCGTATGGCTCTATCAATCCCCCCAGGATGGTATTGTGCACTTAGCGTGCTTGTGACCGATGTTCGATATTTTGTGGTAATGAACAATTTAGCTCGGTGTGTGTCTTCTTACGTGAATTTTATGTCATTTGGATCGGGTTGCATGCCGTCACGGTTATATTATTTGGATCGGGTGGCACGCCACCACGGGCATGTTATTTGGATCGGGTTGCGCGCCGCAATAATGTGATGTTGAGTACGGTTCTCTATATCTATTTTCTTGTGTTTTGCTTTCTATTTTCTGAGGAGAGTTCATAATAAGTTGCGTGAGTTGAGTAGTCTTTTCCTTATCGAACTTAACAAATGAATTTCTAAAAAATGATTTAAATACTATCTTTGTGACCATTAAAAGCGAAATTGTCATTTCTTGGGTAATTGTATCCCGATATGGACGGGATGGACTGTTTGAATGTGTATGCTTATGTGTGACCGCTTCGCAATTTATATTCCGCGAGCGGGGTGATTCATTTCCACCACTCTTATGGGATCGGGTCGTTCGCCTCGGTAGGATTTATGTACCACACCCTTATGGGATCGGGTTGTTCGCCTCGGCAGGAATTACGTACCACACTCTCATGGGAGCGGGTCGTACGCCACGACAGGTTAATAGATGCATCTATGGTTCGCGCCGTTCGACCCTTCGGTAGTGCAAAGTTTACTTTTATGTTGGATTAGGCCGTTCGCCTCAGCATTTCCTATATCTATACATCATCCCCATGGAATCGTGCGAAATATTTGGCAAAAATCCAGTTCATCTGAGGGTTTCTCCTCCCCTGATGAAATCCACTATATTTATTTATATGCTTCGGTTATGGAGGGAACTTGCTAGTAGAGAATTGAGTAAATTGTAAAGAGGGAAATTGTACCACGTAATCTATACATGTATGTCTTACGTATTTACAGTGCTTTATATTAATTCATTTCTTTAGTGCACTTGATATTAATTTGACCTCTAGTAAATGTTAAAGTCGACCTCTCGTCACTACCTCTTCGAGGTTAGGCGGGATACTTACTGAGTACACGTTGTTTTCATACTCATGCTACACTTGCTTTGCATTTTTATTGCACAGGTACATTCATAGCTAGTGCCCTGCTTGACTCAGTGATGTGGCTGTCCTGGAGACTTAGACGAGCTGTACCATCCGGAGACGACCCGCAGCCGGCAGAGTCTTCCTCAGATGTATTGTATTTTACTTTAAATTCCTTGTCCAGTTTGTATTCCGAACAAGTATTGTAGTATATGTATAATTCATAGAAAATTTGCTCATGCATTTGTGACACCGGTTTCTGAGATAATTATGGGGTTTATTCACTATTTAAATTTGTTAAGATATTATTGTTTACTAAGTGGGAGTTCGCTAATTATTATTTAAGAAAATGAAAAAGGAACGACTTAGAGGATTTTAAAATAAAGATTGATTTATTTATTAAGTGTTGACTTGCCTGACAGTGGGGTCCGCTGCCGTCACGACCTTAATGTATTTTGGGTCGTGACAATCCACATCCGGCATAATTGGCAAGTTGGCAAGGTAGGGAATCTTCCTTGAATGAAATGGCACTTGGGACTCGTACACTCTTGGTATAACGGGGGATGGAGCATACTCCCTCGTCAAATCAGGTCCTTCATTCTCTTCCTCCTCATCACCATCCTCACGAGGGAAGGGTGTGTCGTCTCCGGAATCATTGGCATTGTTGTCATAATCACTGTTATCTTCCTCATTCTGTGCATCTGCCAGATCCCGATTTAATATGTCGTCTTCGGGCAATTGAGTGAGAACAGGTGGTTCAACTTGCTCGTTTTCACTGCACAAACAATAAAATAATAAGTAATAGAAATTAATAAATACTTTCCATATAGATGTATCACTTCACTTACAAGTCGTAATGTGTTGACATTTCATGATAGACATTTTCCTGTTGGTGATGACTCCCTGATGGACCACCATGATCCAACACACAAAAACTAGGCATATTCCAACTGGGCGTTGATTCATAACTTGTAAAATTCATATCTGGCAGATACCCCCTGTGGAATATATGAGCGTTAATACAAATTCAATACAACAAAAATATACATCCTAACACAAAGGAAAATTGAAGTTTACCGCTCGTCTTGTGGATTATGTAAAGCAGGAGAGAAATTATTTCCTCGCTCCTCATTCGCCCGTGGTGATAAGTTTAAATCAGGGCAAACTCTTTCAGCCGAAACCTGTCCGGCATAAACTGCTCTAGAATAACACCCGATGATGGAGGGTTATCCCTGCTATGCTCCACCTCATTATTGCGAACGTCTTTAACCTTGATGTACATTTCCAACATTATTATTACAAAAAAATCCTGGTATTCATCCAGAGTGTCATGACCCCAAATCCTAAATTTGTCGTGATGGCGCCTATCGTGGAACTAGGCCAGTCAAAAGCACACTCAAACCGTAATAATCTTCCATTTACATTATTACTAAACTGATAACCCATAAAGGTTTCTTTTAAAAAAATTTAAATCATATAAAGCTACACCGAATATTAAATACAACCCCCGAGATCCCGGGGTCACTGGTCATGAGCATCTACAGAAAATACAAAACTAAAAAGAAAATAAACTCTATAATAGTAATCAGGAGAGAGACAGAGAGAGCAAAACTACGGACGCGTGCAGCTACCTCGCAAAATCTCCGAGAAGATCTCTGGAACAGATACACAGCTCACTCTGCCCTACCACCTGGATTTGCACACAAGGTGCAGGGAGTAATGTGAGTACGCCAACTCAGTAGTAATGAAAATAAATCAGGTCAGAGCAGTAAGAAACACATAAAATCAAATCATCATTTCACAATAAGCACGGCCTTTCTTTCCAACCATGTATACGTTAAATCATCACACTTAAAAGCCGATTTCAGTAAAAAAATCATTTGGAAATATACTTACCAATAGTGTCAACATAACTTTCAAAAAGTTTAGTGTAAAAATGATAAAAATCATAAAAGTACCCTCGGGCAAAACATATTTCATAAGTTCGGAGTGAAAGTGGTAAAATCATTAGTAGCCCATCGGGCAAAAACATGTATCAGAAACTGCCCCTCAGGCATGCCTCATAGTCACTCATAATCCTCCCCTCGGGCATACCTCACAGTCACGCATAATCAGCCTCTCGGGCAACCTTACAGTCCCTCATGTCACCCAATCACTTGTCACTCGGCACTCGGCACTCGCCACTCGCACTCGGCACTCGCCACTCGCACTCAGTAGGTACCTGCGCTCACTGGGGGTGTGTACAAACTCCGGAGGGGCTCCTTCAGCCCAAGCGCTAATATCAAGCCACCTCGTGGCATATCATATCCTTACAATCAGGCCCTCGGCCTCACTTAGTCAGAAACTCTCAAAAGCCCCTCGGGCGTATCAGTAAAACGGGGTACTCGACCCAAAACATCATTTTATATCTCAAAATAGTGTAAATAAGACTGAGTTTCGAAATCAGTTAAACATAATATGACTGAGTGTAAATCATAAGTCAACACAGTGAGTAAAATAGCAGTAAAAAGCCCTAAAGAGGTCTAAACAAGTCGGCACGAGGCCCCAAACATGGCTTGTAGCCCAAATATAGCAGCAGTTTTAGAGCACAATTCAACATATGATTTTAGAGTAAAAATACGCAATTCAATAGTTGCCACGGAGAGAACCAAGTCCAATCCAAAAATTAGTGCACGCCACATACTCGTCATCTGACATGTGTGTCATTCTAAAAATAGTGAGAAAATACGAAGTCCGGGGTTTCATACCCTCAGGACAAGATTTATAGCCATTCCTTACCTCAACTCGGGCCAAAACACTAATCCGCGATGCTCTTGCCCCTCGAATCGGCTCCCGATTACTCCGAATCTAACTAAAACCAGATTAACATCATCAATATACGCTAAATAAACAAGGCCCAATCGAAAACTATCAATTTTAGGCACAATTCCCGAAATTGGCCAAACCCGAGCCCAGGCCCACGTATCGAAATTCGATAAAAATTGCATCACAAGAATGCTTATCCTTTCCCGAGTCTAGACATATAAAACGCATGAAAATCGGACCACAATAGCCCCTTCAATTACTCAATGAAAGTCCTAATTTCCTCATGCCATACCTTCCCCAAATTTGGGTTTAAATCCAACTAATTTCAAGCCTAATCCATCATATAATAACATAGAATCGAGTTAATAGTCCGAGAAACTTTCCACCACTGAAGACACTCGAAATCCTTCTCCAAATAGCTCTCAAAATGACTCAATCCGCATGCAAAATGAAAAAAATGCAAAAATTTCACGAAGGAATGAATTTATACTCTTCTGGCCAGTGGTCTCGCACCTGCAGCAACTTATGCGCACTTGACTTAAGTCTCCATTTCCGCACCTGCGACTACCTCTTCGCACCTGCGCTTCCGCAGGTGTGGCCACCCATCTGCACCTGTGACCCCTGCACAAGCTGCCAAACTCTGCATCTGCACATGGTCCTCGCACCTGCGGCTCCCCATCCGCAGGTGCGGCCACACCAGTAAAGTGGCACCAACACCAGCTTTGCTGCAAATTTACAAGCCCAAACCTCCGTTAACCATCCGAAATCAATCCCGATCCCTTCGGGGCCCCAACCAAAAATACCAACAAGTCCCATAACCTTATTCAAACTTATTCGAGCCTTCGAAACACCGAAAACCAAGCAAAAACACCCAAATCACATCAAATTCAAGCCTATGAACTTTGAAACTTCTAAATTTCACCAAGGATGCCGAAACCATCCAAAACACATCCGATTGACCTAAAAATTTGCACACATATCCAAAATGACAATAGGAACCTGCTCCAACTTCTGGAATTCCATTCTGACCCCGATAGCCTATTTTCCACTGCCGACCGGAAATCGCCACAAACTAACTTTCGCTAATTCAAGCCCAATTCTACATCGAACATCAAAACCACATTTCGAACACACTCCTAAGTCCCAAATCACCTAACAAATCTATTTGAACCATAAAATCTACATTCCTAGGTGATTTACCAATAAGTTAACTTCCGGTTGACTTTTCCACTATTGAACCAAGTTAAGAGACTAAGTGTCTCATTTCTCTCCAAAAGTTGCTTCGAACCCGAGCCAACCAATATAACACAACATAATGAAGCTGAACTACATATAATGAAGCAGAAATGGGGGGAACAAGGCTATTACTCTCGGAACGACCAGTCGGGTCGTTACATCCTCCCCCACTTAAACATACGTTCGTCCTCGAACGTGCCAGGAGTTGTTCTCCAACACCATCAAACTGCCGCGTAACCTCACCATGCACATACCTGGGGGTGATCCCATGTCACCCTATATCATATAGGTACAATAGAAAAACACAGTTGAAATTTTGAAATCCAACCTGATCCATAAACCTTAGAACCAAATTTTCACTTCTGAAGTAATTTTCAAGATCAAAATTCCACAACTATAAACTGAATAAGTCGGAACACGCTATATCAAGCCACATTAGTAACCCCAGATGTAATCACATAACATAACGCATGACTTAAACACTCATAGCAATAACTCCTAATCATAATAGCTGCTCAAACAACCCAATACCGGTAGTTAACCTCTTATCGAGTAAAGCCTCGCTCTAACACTCTCATATACTGTCGATGAGGAAAGAAACAGGTAGAAACTAGAAACCATTCGTCCGATCATTCAAACACGAAGCTCCCCCTTCCCAAATAGGAATTATAGAAGATTCCTAAACTGACTCCCGATATTTATCATTCCAACTATGTTGTAGTCAATATCCAATGACCTCTTCCCATCCGACACGACCACTCTGATGACATGACACATCAATACAATTCAAAGACATAACATGTGCAACTCGTGCACTCAATAGCAACATCCCAATGTAATCAGATTATATAAAATATTCACACGAGAGGACCATCCCGCCATTAAAAATTACCGCCACAACACCATGCTAAGAGCCTGATACTCATCAAAAATCAAATCACACGAATATGACACCAAGGATCATACCTCCACATAACTCCGCTACAATGCGTGATCCCATCCACATGCTGGTCCACATGAAATACTTCGAGTCACCTTGCTCAAAATCAATAACCATGCGAAATTCGACATCAAGTACTCAAAGTGCGTTGCCATAACCACGGGGAAACCGGACGATACCATGCCACACGAATCAAAAAGTACATAACCAATACGTCTCAATCCCGCAATACCTAATACTTACCTTACTCAAATCTAGCTATAAATCCCGATTAGAACAGCACCATATGTGCCTATTGTGCCCCCCCCCCCTCTCTTCCCCTTTCGGATCGGTCAGGGTATTTGACATTATTGGGACTCGTTTCCTTTTGGGAAAGGGGTAAGGAATTGAAGAGTCGCCACCTAACGAGTTAAGGTGCGTTACAGCACCCATTAAATGTTATTTACAAACACAGATTAGATAACCAGAGATAGGGTAAGTGCTTGAAATTACTTCAAGGGGAAGTTGTTAGGCACCCCTCAAAGTCCACAATTGGGGTTCCCGGTCAAACAAGATTTGTGAATTTAAGCAAGTATCAAATAGCAATTAAAATTTAAACAAGTAAAAGATTTTGAAAAGATACGCAGTCTAAGCACACATATGTGCTAAAGTTTAAAAGATTTAGAGTCTAGGCACACATATAAAATTTTGAAAGAGATATGATCTAAACACACATATGTAAGGGATAGGGGGTCCTAGGTTGTTTATCCTATAGGATAACATCAGTACTATGCCCGGTAATCACTCCTCAGAAGAGCGGCTACACGTGGCATTAGCGCACTGGTCATCATATCCATGTCTACCCTTCCCACCCCTTAGTGGTTATTAAGAGAGTTTATTTAACGACCTCTAGGCGTGCTGTTACCCGTCCCTTCTTAATGGTCCTGGAGGAGATTAGAACCTCTACCTATAGGTAGTTCTAGACAAACCCTTAAGGCTTAAAAGGAGAATATACTAGGTGACAGGCAAGAACAAATAGGACTTTAGCAAATAGAGGTAGGAAAGAACAATTAAGAGGCTCAGATTTACCTCCACAGATAATGCACGTAAACAACACGACTCAAACACAAACAAGAGCAGTATTATTAAGCAGGATCCTAAAACATGATGTCTAAGTGAATATCAAACACAGAAGATATGCAATTTCAATTTTATAAACACAGAAGCAGGACCTAATCAATTTGCCTATTGATTTTAAACATGTGTCTTAAACAGTTAACACAACCAAGAAGTGTTCCAGCTTTTAAAGAGATTGATTACCTAAGGCTTGCTTAGGCGTGGGGGTAATGAACAATAATTACCAGAATTATTAAAAACTGTTTAGAAGTCGTTATACCTAAAGCATGCTGTTCTAAGTGTTGCAAAATACAGGGATTATCACCAGTTTATTTAAAACAGGATGATCAAATGTGAGACTGTCTTATGTCCTTTTTCATGGATCAGTAGTTAAACTAGGTGTGATTGGGAGAGATCCTAAAGCATGGTATCTACTATGCACATAGAGATGCAGAATTTCTAAAGCATGATTTCTAAATGCACAGGAAGTTGCAGCATAATTTTAGGATGTGCAGGAGCAACATTTCTTATGTTGATGCTATTATTTAGCCTAGAAGCATGATTTCTAAGTGATAAATAGGGTCAAATGAGATGTTGAAGCAGTAAACCTAAAAAATGATATCTAATGCATGACATGCTTAGAATGTATTGGTCCTAAACATGGATTCTAATGCACATATAGTTAATGTAAACCTAAGGCGTGGTTTCTACCCATTGATATCGATAACATATATAACTACCCTCACCTTTTCACTAGCCATCCCCAATATCTGTTTACAAATAATTATTACAGACCAGCTGAGTAAATTACATAGATAGATAAAGGAAAAGAAGAAGTTAAACTATAGGGAGCCTGAAAAACATGCCCAGATTCCCAGAACCTCAAGTGCTCAAATGTTTCAT
This sequence comes from Nicotiana paniculata, assembly GCA_005239505.1. Lineage (NCBI taxonomy): Eukaryota > Viridiplantae > Streptophyta > Magnoliopsida > Solanales > Solanaceae > Nicotiana > Nicotiana paniculata. The sequence goes on from ML345262.1 coordinate 78,731, forward strand.
AGCCTTTCTCATAACTAGGTGTGTCAGAGTTCCCTAAGGACCTCAAGGGATCCCAGGCAGTGCTCACACCTAGATTTCATAATCATAATTGAGTAAGTGTAGTGTGGAAGGGCCAGCCCCAGTGCATCAGAGTTTAGAGGGATCTCACAGGAATCCCAAGGCAGTCATACACTGGAGGGGGCAGAACCTAAGGGCCTAAGAGTAGAGTGAGAGTGCTTGACATAGTTTGAAAAGGTTTTAATAGGAAAGACAGTGTTTGGAAAAACTTAGTTGAAACAGTTTATAAAATAAGAGAATTGTTTAGTAAAAAAATAGTTTTTGACAAGAGTAGGACAATTAACAAACAGTAGACTAATCACAGCACAAACAGATTCAGCACATTCAAATCATAGTCCTTTACATAGGGGTGATGGGAATTGGGGACACATAGAGCACATAGTATACATGAGCATAGAAGTTCTTGTGGGGGGTTTATGGGGATTAGGGGATAGCTAATGGTATCAACACAGCATGAATTTCAGAATCAACACAAAATCAAGACAACTTAGGATACAAATTGCTTTGCAAAGAAAGATTCATACTAGAAACCAGGTAAACATAAGATAGAGCAGAGTCACATACTACAAGGGGGTAACATATTCATAAGCATACTGATCCTAGGGGGGAGTGGGACATAACATAATATGCTAGATGAACAATGATGTAGACATCTCAATTACATGTTGAACAACAAAACCATAGATAGAAACATATCATAAACATGATAAACTGAAGCAGTAAAAGAAACATGTTGGTTTTGGGACTTGAATTGAAATCAGAACATACCAGTAAAGAGATAGTAAACACAAAGTGAAGAATAGGAGAGCACAATAATTAGCCTTGGCTTGCAGTCGGCTAATTAGAACAGTAGTAAGTAACAAAGAAAGAAAGAAAGAGAGCAGAAAAGCTTTGAGTATAAGAGAGAGTTTCTGAACTAATGTGTTCATCTGTATTGAGTTTAGTGTAAGTGTGTTAGAAGTGAGAATGGAGGGGAGTATATATAGCAGTTGAGAGCTAGACAGAATAAGGTAAATAATCAATTATGTAGCAATTAGGGAAAATTACAGATTCAATCATACATAAAATCAGCCAAGTTTCCACCAATTAAAGGGTAATCAACTAACGGTCAAGAGCAGGGCAGATAATTAAAGAAGGAAATCAAGTAACCTTAGGTACAGAGTAGGTAATTAGGGGTAAGTATAAAAGAGTTTAATTAAGGAAACACTTAGTAAGAGTCAGCAAATTTCACGGTTAATCAAAGATAAGGCAAGAAATAATTAAAAGTTCTGAAAAATAGGGAAATAACCGGAAATCAACATACAGGTATTAACATAGCAAATCAGTGAATCAAGGACTCGAAATAATACTGATTTAAGGAAAACAACATAGGTTTCCATGAATAAACAAGTAGGCCAAGCATAAACATAATGGATCAGTCGAGAATAGAATCACAACCCCTAATAAAGACATACTAGGGTAAAAATCACAGGACATCGAATTAGGCTAGAGGAAAATCATGAGAATAAAAGCATAGATCGAAAATAGTGCACAAGTAACACGGTCAAACTCAGAATCCAAACAAAAATGTCCAAAAATTGGGTTTTATCATAAACTAGTTAGGGTTGAGGTAAACTCAACATAATCAGTCGAAAACACATAAGAACAGGAGATTAAACACTTAAAATCAGAAAATGTTTTGGAGAAAAGGATTTTCGGAAAACCCTAGTTTAGGAAAATGAAAAGCCACTTCGAAAATCAGGAGAATCTTCATAAAACAAGTAAATATAAGTTCGAACCATCTCAAATCTGTACAGATCTGAGAAGTTCAAGAGATGAGATTAGGGTTTTTTTTTTAGAAAACAATAACATAGAGATGAAAATATAGGCTTAGAAACCCACAGGTTTAAAGCGAAATAGGAAGATCTTACTCAGAAAGGCCATGGTGGCCTGGGAATGACATGAAAATCATGGGAGGTGAGTGAACCGCCTTCTGGTTCCTTCAAGGACCTTAAGGCAGCAATAATCTGGCATAAGAGGGAGCCATGGGAGCTGGGATGGTGGTGAGACCACCATAGTTACCGGCAAGTCGATGGCCGGTGAGAGGTTAGGTTTAGCAGAGAGAGCTTGAGAGATGAGAGGAGAGTGTAACGGCGGAGAAGAAGGGGGGAAAATGAGAAGAAGGAATGAGTGTTTGGGGGTAGTCTTAGTATTAATTAAGGCAAGAAGGGATCTGGACCGTTGATTAAAAATGATCAACGGTCCAGATTAAAAGGGGAGTTGGATCGGGTGGATTTAAGTGGATTGGGCCTGGAGTTTGGGCTGTTTTAATTGGGGTTGGGGTCAGGTTTAACTTAGGCTACAATTGAAATGAGATTAGGCTATTTGTTAAATACCCAATTCAAATTAATTAAAATAATTTACAAAATATCTAATAATTATAAAAAATGAATTTCATGCATAGGAAATAGTTTGAAATGATTATTTAGTATTTAGAAGTACAAATGACTAATTTCTGGTAGAAAATAGTGCAAGATTATACGCTTGGGCTATAATTGCAAAGTTATTGCAATTATAGCGAAAAGATGTAAATTTGGCTAATTATGAAATAATTGGGTTTAATTAGGATCATAAACAATAAATTAAATCAAGAAATGTTTTTGAAATCATTTGTGATGCAATTTTATAATTATTTATTGGAAATAAAATATTGGGTAAATTAATAAAAATATAGGCAAATTATGAAAAAATACCAATTGCTATTAATGCATGATTTTGAAAGTATATATGCAATTTTAAAATATTTTTGGAAAAAATTGGGTATCAACACCTATAACCAACGATCACAACTCCTCACACCACCGAAGGGTAACTCATACATCACTCAAGAGCACGAAGAAACTCAACGACGATCGAATGGTATATTCCTCAACAATAGAAATTTGGAGTCAGCAATTTCAACCCGGTGCAGAACACACACTCATACGGACCTACCAATAACCCTGAACCAACTCTGTTCACCCACAACAGATAGATAACTTACCAAAAAGTCCATAATGACTGAATCATGGTACATACTAACATCTGACTAGCTTTGCTCGCATCTTCACAGTCCACTACCACAAAATAACCTGTTTATGAGAACTCTAAGTCTCGAAGTGCATGAAGCGCACGAATTACTATATCTGATCTCAATTCCGCCGCTCGAATATGTAACACCTCTAATACTCAATTATTCCACGAGGGATACCCCTATAATTCTTCCATGTTACCAGGCAACCTTGAATATCACTAGTAGAATCCAACAAGAGAGCGTCGAAGTACCAATGAAGTACCCTTAACTCCGCACATTGCCCTTTCTGAAATGTATACCCTAATCAAGCCACCCAATAGTTATATCATCTACCTAGTCATCGGAAACTGCCAATGCTGCCTAAGAATTTTGACCTCCCTTCCAGAACTGAACCGCGACCTCACATATGCCAATATCAACTCTACACAACATACCGCATACACCATGCCATCCTATATTGAATATGAGGACTTCATGATCCTTCCGATCCACAAGAAACTACGTACCCAACTAGCCAAGAACTTCCATTTGATCCCATTTAGAAGCAAAATCACTACACATCACCTGCGCCTCATGCCAGTAGAAAATATGCATCTTTAACCGTGGTAGAAACCATCAGGAATATCCGAAATCACATTTGTGCAACACCAAACCGTCAGGACTGAATCCCTCTAACTCAATCAAGCTACGCAGGTCACCAAAACCCAAGAGCATTGCTAAGAAACACCTATAAAAACTCATTACCTCATGAACACCCAAAGAACTAACCGTATCCCTTACCATGCCGATTCGACTTACTACCAAGTTGTCCTATTAACCCAAGTTTCTTCTGACTTACCTTCAAATTGATACTTCTCCTTGCCATAATACCACAATTCTCAACCCAGACTCACCACACGAGACACAAGCATAACACCATACCGCCTAAGGCTCGTAAGCCGCCGAATACTCTCTCGAATATCCCTAAAATACCACATTCAAAATACTTACCCTGAAGAGACTTCCTGTGATCTAAAGCCATTACCTTCACCTTCTTGATACCGATATGTAGAATCCATGATGATGTAGAAATGCCACAAGTATTGACACTTTCCAACGTAAATCTCAGTTCTAGTCCAGAACACACCTTGAAGATTCCCAATTGTTATATTACTCCTTGCATCCGTCAGAACAATTCTCGAGAGTCATCCACTCTACTCAAACCTCAATTTTACCGATCAAGCAGACAGAACGACCTGACACCGTTTGCATAACAACATACTAGGAAAGTAATCCACACACTTGAAACAACAAGCAAATTCATACACTGCACCCACTACACCTTTTAAAATTACCACTCAATCATTCAATAGAATTCACCTACCCATAGAGTACATTACAACCTGTATCAAAGAATTTCCATTACTCGGGTCATTCCCAGATTCCACCTCTGCACGTCATAACTGATCCACCAACATGCTCGAATTGAAACCAATACAACACATAATCGTGCAATCAACTTATCATTAACAGACTCCCCCACTTGGCTCAAAGCCAACGATCAAGACAAACAATAACTCATAATGCCCATAATAACATGACCCATCTAACAGCTCAAGTCATTTGCAAATCTCGCATTCACCATTGTAATAGTCATGCCAACTTTCACAAGCGGTCTAAACTCAAATTACAACATATATCATTTACTGGTAAAAGAGAACTTGCTACAAAACAACATAAGGATCACACCACCTCAAAACACCTCGGAGGAAATAACCCTGCCTGCTTAGCCTCAAATTGATATCTCTCTACACACTTTCAAAGATCACAGCTATTACGCAATCGCTTTATCCTCCTACATTAGAACAAACCAATACCTACCCTCAAGACATCACAATAAGCGGTATAAGAACCTGAAGCTGATGGCAGAACTAACACTGGAGCTACAACTAAATAAATCTTGAGCTTCTGAAAGCTCTACCCACACTCGTCTGACCACATGGATACCCTCCCTGGACACCACATGTCCCAAGAATGCTACTGAACTGAACCAAAAATTTCACACTTGGAGAATTTTGCATAGAGTTTCTCCTCCTGAATCCTTATAATGCCATCCTCAAATACTGAGTATGCTACCCCTGGCTACGTGTATACGCCAGGGTGCCATCAATGAGTACAATAACAGAGGAGTGCTAATACGGCTGAAATACACTGTTAATCAAATACATGAACACTACTGGGGCAATGATCAACCCAAAAGACATCACCAGGAACAACATAAGAGGTCTTCCCATACATTCACGACTCAAGGCCATGTGCCAACTCCAGTCAGAGGTCGAACACTCAATAGTTCTTGCTACATATCCGGCCCACCCATTTTTGTCACAATCAAACAATATGAACACATCTCACCCTCAAATCATACTCTCCACATAGACATCCAGTCACAAAGTCCCGTCAATAAGGACACCAACAGATGTATAAATCCCCAAATGCACGGCTCACACAATCGAAATCTTAGCACTCAAGCCAAAGAATGAATCCGGCCTCAAGTCCTCCCGACTGGCCCATTACCAACATGCCAAAATCACATCTCATCCATGGAAGTCACAAGTCGTCGATGCACAGCTGATACCAAGCGCTCTCGGCGCGTTCGAATACATGAAAGGAATTCAAGAGTTACGCTATTGGCTGAATAAAATGGATTCGCACGACAAGAATTCAAGAATGTAAGATTTCCTAAGGATTCTACAGCCTCTCGAAGATAAGTACAGATGTCTCTGTACCGATCCACAAGACTCTACTAAACCTGCTCATGACTGGTGAGTCCTATGTAACCTAGCGCTCTGATACCAACTTGTCACGACCCCAAATCCTGAACCGGTCGTGATGGCACCTATCGTGGAACTAGGCCAGCCAAAACCACACTCAAACCGTAATAATCTTCCATTTACATCATTACTAAACTGATAACCCATAAAGGTTTCTTTTAAATATTTTTAAATCAGATAAAGATACACTGAATATTAAATACAACCCCCGAGATCCCAGAGTCACTAGTCATGAGAATCTACAGAAAATACACAACTCAAAAGAAAATAAACTCTATAATAATAAGCAGGAGAGAGAGAGAGAGCAGGACTGCGGACGCGTGCAGCTACCTCGCAAAATCTCCGAGAAGATCTCTGGAACAGATACACAGCTCACTCTGCACTACCACCTGTATCTGCACACAGGTGCAGGGAGTAATGTGAGTACGCCAACTTAGTAGTAATGAAAATAAATCAGGTCAGAGTAGTAAGAAACACATAAAATCAAATCATCATTTCACAATAAGCACAGCCTTTCTTTCCAACAATGTATACGTTAAATCATCACGCTTAAAAGCCGATTTCAGTAAAAAATCATGTGGAAATATACTTCCCAATAGTGTCAACATAACTTTCAAGAAGTTTAGTGTAAAGCTGATAAAAATCATAAAAATCCCCTCGGGCAAAACATTATTCATAAGTTCAGAGTGAAAGTGGTAAAATCATAAGTAGCCCCTCGGGCAAAAACATGTATCAGAAACTGCCCCTCGGGTATGCCTCACAGTCACTCATAATCAGCCCCTCGGGCATACCTCACAATCACTCATAATCAGTCACTCGGGCAACCTCACAGTCACTCATGCCTTCCAATCACTCGTCACTCGGCACTCGGCACTCGCACTCAGTAGGTACATGCACTCACTAGGGGTGTGTACAGACTCCGGAGGGGCTCCTTCAGCCCAAGCGCTAATATCAAGCCATCTCATGGCATATCATATCCTCACAATTAGGCCTTCGGCCTCACTTAGTCAGAAACTCTTAAAAGCCCCTCGGGCGTATCAGTAAAACATGGTGCTCGACCCAAAACATCATTTTATATCTCAAAATAATATAAATAAGGCTGAGTTTCGAAATCAGTTAAACATAACATGACTGAGTGTAAATCATAAGTCAACACAGTGAGGAAAATAACACTAAAAAGTCCCCCAAGGGGTCTAAATAAGTCGACACGAGGCCCCAAACATGGCTTGTAGCCCAAATATAGCAATAGTTTTAGAACACAATTTAACATATGATTTTAGAGTAAAAATACGCAACTCAATAGTTGCCGCGGAAAGAACCAAGTCCAATCCAAAAATCAGTGCACGCCACATACTCGTCATCCGACATGTGCGTCATTCTAAAAATAGTGAGAAAATACGAAGTCCGGGGTTTCATACCCTCAAGACTAGATTTATAGCCATTACTTACCTCAACCCTGTCCAAAACACTAATCCACGATGCTCTTGCCCCTCGAATCGGCTTCCGATTGCTCCAAATCTAACCAAAACCAGATTAACATCATCAATATACGCTAAATGAACAAGGCCCAATCGAAAACTATCAATTTTAGGCACAATTCCCGAAATTGGCCAAACCCGAGCCCCGGGCCCACGTATCGAAATTTGATAAAAATTGCGTCACAAGAATCTTTATCCTTTCCCGAGTCTACACATATAAAACGCATGAAAATCGGACCACAATAGCCCCTTCAATTACTCAATGAAAGTCCTAATTTTCTCATGCCCTACTTCCCCAAATTTGGGTTTAAATCCAACTAATTTCAAGCCTAATCCATCACATAATAACACAGAATCGAGTTAATAATCCGAGAAACTTACCTCCACTGAAGACCCTCGAAATCCTTCTCCAAATAGCTCTCAAAATGACTCAATCCGCATGCAAAATGAAGAAAATGCCAAAACTTTGCGAAGGCATGAATTTATACTCTTCTGGCTAGTGGTCTCGCACCTGCGGCCACTTATGCGCACCTGCGGTCCCAGGTGCGCATCTGTGCACTTGACTTAAGTCTCCATTTCTGCACCCGCACTTCCGCAAGTGCGGCCACCCATCCGCACCTGCGACCCCTTCACAAGCTCCAAACTCCGCACCTGCGGCTCCCCATCTGCAGGTGCGGCCACACCAGTAAAGTGGAACCAGCAGCAGCTTTGCTGGAAATTTATAAGCCCAAACCTCCGTTAACCATCTGAAATCAATCCCGATCCCTCGGGGCCCCAACCAAAAATACCAACATGTCTCATAATCTTATTCAAACTTCGTCGAGCCTTTGAAACACCAAAAACCACGCAAAAACACCAATATCACATCAAATTCAAGCCTATGAGCTTTGAAACATCTAAATTTCACCAAGGATGCCGAAACCATCCAAAACACATCCGATTGACCTGAAAATTTACACACATATCCAAAATGACATTGCAAACCTGCTCCAACTTTCGGAATTCCATTCCGACCCTGATAGCCTATTTTTCACTACCGACCGGAAATCGCCACAAACTAACTTTCGCCAATTCAAGCCCAACTCTACATCGGACATCAAAACCACATTCCGAACACACTCCTAAGTCCCAAATCACCTAACAAAGCTATTTGAACCATAAAATCTACATTCTGAGGTCGTTTACCAATAAGTCAACTTTCGGTTGACTTTTTCACTATTGAACCAAGTTAAGAGACTAAGTGTCTCATTTCTCTCCAAAGTTGCTCCGAACCCGAGCCAACCAATCTAACACAATATAATGAAGTTGAACCACATATAATGAAGCAGAAACGGGGGAAATGGGGCTATTACTCTCGGAACGACCGGCCGGGTCGTTACACAGAGTCCTCAAAAAATCCCTCAAAGTTTCATCATCGTCGATGTTAAACTTAGCGTAACAAGCAACCCCTTGCGGAGTGACGGAATACGGATA
>ML345263.1:0-18824 GCA_005239505.1 Nicotiana paniculata
GGGGGAAACCATTACCTTAGACCTTTAATATTATTGTTTACATTAAATTGTTAGATTAAGTACGAGTTGATTATTTTGTTAGTAGAGTTAGTTAAACAACACAAATTGATATTTAAAAGTCGTGAGAAATTTGATTAAACACCAGTTTAGTATTTAATAAACTCGATTGATACGTTCAATTCCTTGTGGGATCGACTTTGGGCNACCTCTAGCCTTGGACATTCAGTCCTTGGCCAATCGCTTGGTGAGATTAGATCTTTCAGAGCCTCGTCGAGTTTTGGCACATGTGGTTCTCAGTCTTCGTTATTGGGAGAGATTAAGGACTGATAGTTCTATGATCCATGCTTGGCAGAGCTTCGGGAGACAGTGGTTTAGGGTAGGGCCAATGAGGTTACTATTGGCGAGGATGGTGTTCTGAGACTTCAAGGCCGCTTATGTGTTCCTAATGTTGATGGCCTGAGGGAGAGGATTCTAGAGGAGGCGCACAGTTCTCGATATTCTATTCACCCTTATGCTACGAAGATGTATCCTGATTTGAAGCAGCATTTCTGGTGGAGGCGGATGAAGAAGGACATTGTAGAGTATGTGACTAGGTGCCTTAATTGCCAGCAGGTTAAGTATGAGCACCAGAGGCCAGGAGGCCTACTTCAGCAGATGCCAATTCCTGAGTGAAAATGGGAGCACATTGCTATGGACTTCGTGGTTGGATTGTCTCGGACTTTGCGGAAGGTTGACACGGTTTGGGTCATTGTGGATATATCGACCAAATCGGTGCATTTCATCCCAGTGGCTACTACATATTCATCTGAGAGGTTGGCCCAGACCTACATTCGGGAGATAGTCCGGTTGCATGGTGTGCCGGTGTCCATCATATCAGATCGAGGCCCTCAGTTCACCTCACACTTCTGGAGAGCATTGCATAGTGAGATGGGCACCTAGATAGACCTCAGCACAACATTTCATCCCCAGAGTGATGGTCAGTCAGAGCGTAGAGTTCAGATATTGGAGGACATTTTCAAGGAATGTGTGATTGATTTCGGGGGTCAGTGGGACCAGTTCTTGCCTTTGGCTGAGATTGCTTACAATAGTAGTTATCAGTCCAACATTGAGATGGCACCATTTGAGGCTTTGTATTGTCGGCAATGTCGTTCCCCTATCGGATGGTTTGAGCATAGCGAGGCTAAGTTATATGGCACCGACCTGGTGAGGGATGCCTTAGAGAAAGTGAAGTTGATTCAGGAGAGACTCCGTACAACACAGTCCGGACAGAAGAGTTACGCGGATCAGAGGGCGCGTGATGTATCATTTATGGAGGGAGATAGGGTCTTGTTGAATGTTTCGCCTATGAAAGGTATTATGAGGTTTGGGAAGAACTCCAAGCTGAGCCAAAGGTTTATAGGTCCATTCGAGGTATTGAGGCACGTTGGGGAGGTTGATTACGAGTTGGCCTTGCCTCCCAGCTTATCAGGAGTTCACTCAATTTTTCATGTATCCATTCTCCGGAGGTACCATGCCGACTTCTCTCATGTGGTCAATTTCAGCACTATTCAGCTGGATGAGAGGTTGGGCTACGAGGAGGAGCCAGTTGCTATTGTTGATAGACAGGACCGCCAGTTGAGGTCCAAGAGAGTTTCTTCCGTAAGGGTCATGTGGAGGGGCCAACCAGCTGAGGAGGCGACCTGGGAGTCCGAGGAAAACATGCGGAGCAGATATCCACACTTATTCAGCACTTCAGGTATGATTCTAGACCCGTTCGAGGACGAACGTCTGTTTAAGGGGTGGAGAATGTAACGACCCGACCGGTCGTTTTGCGTTATCGGACCCCGTTCCCCCAAATGAAACTTCCCATAGCGGCATTTTATGATTTATGACTTGCGGGGACTGGTGGTCCGGGATTCGGAAGTGTTTTGAGTGCAATAGGAACAATTGGTTCCTTAAGGTTGGCCTTTAAGGCCAAGTTTGACTTCAGTCAACATTTTGGGTAAACGACCCCGGAATCGGGTTTCGTCGGTTCCAGTAGCTTCATGTGATGATTTCGGACTTGGGCGTATGTTCGGATTGGGTTTCTGATGACCCGGGGGCATTTCGGCGCCCAATATTTATATTTGAAGTTCCTTAGGTCCATATTTTGGTTTGGGACATGTTTTTGTGTTTTCGAGATCCGAACGGATTCCGAGACCGGGAATAGTTCATTTATGTTAATTATGACCTAGCTGCAAAATTTGAGGTCATTCCGAGTAGTATAGACCCGTTCGACGCAATGGAATGAAATCTAGAATTTCTTAAAGTTCTTAAGTTTGAATTCAAGGGGTTTGGAGGGTGATTTTAAGTTTTAGTGATGTTTTGAGTGTTCCGTAAGCTCGAGCGAGTCCGTCATATGATTTGGGACTTGTTGGTTTAATTTTCAGGGGCTCGGGTGGGCCCAGGGGCCTCCCGGACCCCGCACGGGGCCAAAAACCAGTAAAATCCAAGGCTAGTGCAGCTGCTTCTGGGGTGACTGCACCTGCGGTCGCCCAGTCGCAGGTGCGAGACCTTCCCTGCGGTACCATCCACGCAGGTGCGGTAAACCCATGGACCCCTCTATTTCCGCAGGTGCGGACTTGTGCCCGCTGGTGCGGAAATTCTTCGCAGGTGCGTGTCCGCTGGTGCAGACTTTCCCTCGCAGGTGCGACCCCAGCTTCCAGGCCTAACCTCCGCAGGTGCGGCCATTTCTTTGCTGATGCGGGACCGCACCTGCTGTCCCAAAGTCGCAGGTGCGAAAATCCCTGTAAGACAGACCTATTTAATGTCCAAAAACACGGGTTTCTTCACATAATTTCACCCCCTAACCTCCATTGTTGAGCCCTAGAGCTTGAGAAACCAGTTCTTCAACCAATTCCTCCAAGAGGTAAGTAATTCCACTCCTTTTACTAATTAAATTCACGAATTATCAAGAAAATTCTCTACTAATTCCTAGAAAAATCTAAGTTTTGGGTAGTAGTTGGGATTTTAGAAAATTTGGAGAATTATCCACCTAAGGCTGTGAATTATTGTATAAATCATATAATTTTGATCCTTAGGCTTCGGATGAGTGATCCCTTCGAGAATTTTCAGAATCCGAGCATGCAGGCCCGGGGTTGGATTTTTAGAATTTCTCAAGAATGTCGAAAAATTGGGTAGACTAGAATGATTTCCCTACTTTGAGCATGCATTGATGTTATTGAGAGATGAGAGATGCACTTTTGGGACAGGTCGATTGATCCTTCGGCAGTGCACGAGCATGACTATCCTGTGACTCCGGCCGGTTGTCCTCACCTTGCATGCGTATGCTTTAATTGTTTTCATGAAATTTATCTGACATATATTTGGGAAAAAGTGAGGAGGAAATTGTTTTATTTATCCTCAGTATTCTTCCTAGATTTCAGTATCTTGCATATATATACTTGTTGCTTCACTGCCTTACATGCCTACTGTTTTTATTACATTCTGTTGATTTATACTGCTGGACCTTAGTGAGTGTTATGTCGACTTCTCGTCACTACCTCTTCGAGGTTAGGCGGGATACTCACTGGGTACATATATATATTTATGTACTCATGCTGCACTTCTGTACTTAATTGTACAGGTTCTGGGGCTAGTGTTTCTAGTTATCCGACCGGAGCTTGACCGATTCCAGACCTGACTCCACAGTGAGCTGCCTCCCTTGGCGATTCCCAACTATGCTATGGAGTTATCTTTTTTGTTTATTCCTGTCTATATCCTTTCAGACAGCATTACCTTTTTTACCATCTTTTGTATATTCTACTAGTCGCCTATTGACTCGTGACACTAGTTCCTAGCAGACACTTAGTAGATTCTATTTTTGGGGACTGTATATGTGTATATATGTGTAATGGATCACGCTCATTTTGGATGTATGTATTTAAATTGAAAAATGCTTCCGCTTCTATTTTTAAATGGGTTAAGTGTCAAACTTTGGGAAACATTTGGAGTTGGTATGTTAATAAGGAAAACTTCACTAGTAAGCAAACCGTTGGCTTGCCTGACCCCGGTGTTGGGCGCCATCACGACCCGCGTGGGATTTTGGATCGTGACATATATGTTCTTTGTTGTCGCTTAGATTTTCTCCTTTAAACACCATAGGAGAGTCTCGAACTGCCTAAATTAGAGGTCCTAAACACCTCCAGGGCCATAAGGAAGGGACAGGTAATGCACGCATAGAGTTTGTCTAATTAAAACCGCTTATACTACTAAGGGGAGGGTAATTGGATAGTAAAGGATACGATGACCTGTGCTCTAATGCCACGTGTAACCCCTCTAGTTGAGGAAGGTTTACCGGGTATTGCACAGATGTGATCCTATAGGCTAATAAACCTAAGAACTCTCTTATTCTTAATTATCTATATGTGCTTAAATTATTTTATTTTCTTCATGACTAATCCAAAAATTGAGTTTGTCCGGGACCTACCATTGTGGACCTCGAGGGGTGCCTAACACCTTCCCCTCAAGGTAATTTCAAGCCCTTACCCAATATCTGGTAATGTAGACTGGTTTCATGAGTTACTTGCATTAGGTGCCCTAACGCACCTTAAATCCGTTATGTGGCAACTCTTCAATATCCATACCCCCTTTCCCAAAAAGAAGGGAGTTGTCTCAGAAATGTCGAAGCCCCGATTTTGCGAGAAAAAGGGGGGAGCGACAGCATGGCGACTCTGCTGGGGATTTTAGGCATTCACCATAACAAACTTGATTTTTGTAAATTAGTCTTAAGCATGCTTCTTTTGTTAATACGTGCGCACCCTTTCCCTTTCCCCTTATGTGTATTTAATTGTCCGTTTTGAGCATTTATGATTTCCTTTACTGCAGAAAATGACTTATTTATTTATTTTCCTTTATTAAACATCTTTCAATTATTAAATACCATATTTATTATTTTGCTAATGTTCAAATACTTGACAACATGCAACTTACTGCTGCATAAATCATGCTCAACATCATATTCTACTCGTGCGTAATCCATCCTATAGCAATGCTTGATGAGTGGTTGCGCTCTTCCTATATATCACCCTTTAATTTTGCAAAGGCTTATTTGTAGTAAAACTAGTCGATCAACGGTGCAATCAATGATTCTGTGCCTTTCCCCTTAAGTTGTCCGCTTGAGGGTACCACTCTAGACCCCTATAGCAACCTTACTCTGATTATAATTGTACATGCATCATGGTCAAACCTAGCTGGTTTAATATGGTGTCCACATAATAACCCTTTAAGACAAACCTTATCCAAAAGTCCACCAGGATTTCCATAATCCCAACGGACGCAACCACATTTTGTGCATTAATTTTGGAGAACTAAATGCCAATATGCTAATCATGGATATATAAATAGTTGAATATGGAGGGGGAAAGGGTCTAACCTTATTTGTTTTGCATAAAATGAGGCACGAGGTCCCTAGGTTCTTCATGGTCCGTAGTATACCACCACTGCTACTAGATTGGTGGGGATATCTTTCCTCAAGTGACAAAAATCATGTGAAGAAGGTCCTGGGAAATTTGCCTTCTCTGTTAGACATCCAACCAAATAACATGTTGATAAAAGTTGCAACCATGTTCTGGGATCGTGAAAGATCAGTGTTTCACTTCGGGGATATAGAAATGAGCCCGCTCCTAGAAGAAATCGAGGGATTTGCTGGGCTACCTTGGGACAGCCTTAGGCTATTGGTATCGAAAAATCGCACTGGTAGGGGATTTCTAAAAATGATGGGTATGAAAAAGAATGTTGATTTGGAGTGCTTAAAGAAATATTATATACCATTTTACTAATTGTATGAGAGATATGATCATAACAAGTCCTACCGTATTTTCCATGATGATTTTCCCATCACTTCATTGGGTCATATTCACCGCAGGGTTTTTGTGTTCATTGTTTGCTTCTTGGGTATGATAGTGTTCCCAACAAAAGGGGAAAGAATTCACATTAGACTGGCTATGGTCACCAAGACTCTAATGGAAGGAATCGAGGGACATACATACACCATATTCCCTATGATTATAGCTGATATCTACCAGGCTTTGGACCACTGCCATAAAGGGTCCAAACATTTTGAGGGCTGCAATTTGCTGCTGCAATTGTGGTTAATGGAGCATCTCCAAAAGGGTCAACATCGCCAGGAGTTTCCACGAAGGGCGTGGAATGACCCTATTACCTTCCATCACCCTAAACAGATGACTTATATTCCGAACAGGTTTGCTCAACCAGAGAGTGCTAAGGAATGGGTGGAGATCTTCGACAATTTGACTGAGGATCAGGTTCGGTGGATGTTTGAATGGTTCCTACTGACGAGTTCATTATCAGGTCAAGGGAAACTCCTCACTTAGTGTTGCTCCGGATAAGGGGAATATACCCTTATGTTCCCATCAGGGTTATGAGGCAGGCAGAAAGGAAGCAGATTATACCGCGGGTCGCGAAGATAAGTCATTTCCGGGTAGATTTTAAGGATGACGACATCCCTTACAAGTGTAAAGCTCAGTATATGTGGCACTCAAAGATTATTGTGGAGAATGACACCATCGATCCGAACAGGTATCATGCGGGACAGGGTCATAGACGAAGATACAGAAACCCAAGTAAAATACAACAAGTTGCACAAGAGGGTTCATGACTCTGAGGCCGAACATCAGTAGATAAACGAGACAGACAAGAGATTAATCAAAGAATGGAGGGAAATGTCTATCACCTCCAATGAAAAGGTAGAATATATGGAGTAGGGCTTGATGGAGATGGGGGAAAAGACAAGGAAAAGAATCATCGACTGCCAGAATGCTGAGGGAAGATAAGGAGGACATCTGGCGAGGTATACATGTTGTTGGGCATGCACGAACTAGGGGACTTTATTGATAGAGTCAGAAAGATCAATCCTGGGGAAGGTCCTTTTGGGACCAAGTATATTAGATTTACTTGCTTCTCCAAATTTAATAAGGCCAAGTGCCAGTAGTGACTTATCTTTTATTATCTTAGTGTCATTTTAGGATTCGTCCGTTTTTATATTAATGAATTGAGGCATTTATCGGTATCTAAGTTCTCTGAAACAACTTGTCGCTAGGCCTACCTTGGGCACAATGAGGCTCCCAAAATAGGACGCAAATTTACATTCCGCGATATGTGTTTAAACATTGCAAATATTCATTTCAGAACACTTACTCACTTGGCTACCTTTTGTTTTTCTTTCTTTCTCTTGATTATTCCCATTCCCCAAAGGTTGGTTCATGCATAATAGCATCATCAGCTTATCATACTAGATCCAGGGGCCCCCCACCTTCCTCTCCTCCAAGTCCACCAAAAGGCAAAGGGAAAGAAAATATGGATGATTTGAACGGCACCAGAAAGGACAATAACACACATGTTGAACGTGCAGAAGCTTCTGATGGCCGAGGTACTCAAGACCCGAATGATGTGGTATCATGACTTGAGCAGAAAATACTAGAACTCCAGGGTGATCTTGAGCAAGTTCGGAGCTTAGAAAATCTATCCCTCAAACTCAATATCCCAGATGTCAACCATTCAAACACTCAGAACCCTGCACCACCGCAAAACACACACACCAAGCGCCTGCAAAATCCTTCCACACCTCACCATTACACAACTCCACCACAGAATCAAATTATCCCTCCACAATATCAGCAAAACACCTACCATACTCCACAAAATATACCCCACAAATCATTCCCGAACCCCAAAACTCCAACAATGATCACCATTATACCCAAACTCCTGGTCACCAAAACAACCCTATAGACGTGGAAACCCTACCTCACTCCACTCAGCCCGTATCCTATGCACCTGAATACTCTGAAAAGGACCTGCTCATTAAGAACCTGGTGAAGAACTTAAGAAGTTGACAAGTCGGGTTCAAAACGTCGAAAGGGGCAAAGGGATAGAAGGTCTGAACTATGAAGACCTATGCATACAGCCAGATGTAGAACTGCCAGAGAATTACAAACCTCCCAAGTTCGAAATATTTGACGGAACAGGTGATCCCAGGGTTCACCTGAGGACTTATTGTGACAAGCTTGTAGGGGTCAGAAATGATGAAAGGATCCGAATGAAGCTTTTCATGAGGAGTCTTACGGGAGATGCTTTATCCTGGTACATCATCCAGAATCCTAAGAAGTGGGCCAATTGGGTGAGTATGGCGTTTGACTTCATGGACAGATTCAGGTTTAACACAAAGAATGCGCCGAATGTCTTCTACATTCAGAACTTAAAGAAGAAGCCCATTGATACCTTCCGCGAGTATGCCATTCGTTGGAGGTCAGAAGCAACCAAAGTCAGGCCAGATGAACAAATTCTTCTTTAGAGCACAGGATCCGCAGTACTATAAACGATTGATGGTTATTGAAAACAACAAGTTCTCCGATATCATCAAACTCAGAGAAAGGATTGAAGAGGGCATTAAAAGCGATATAGTGACAAACTTTGGGGCATTGCAGGCCACAAACAAAGCACTGCAGTCAGGGGGCATATCGAAGAAGAAAGATGTGGGAACAGTAATGGTCGCCCAAGAACCCAAAACTCCACTTGTATCTCAAACTTCCCCACTTACATACCAAGCAACTCCACCCACATATCAACCATAACCTCTTAGATATTCCCAACCAGCCACTGCTCATCACACATATAATCCCCAACCCTCTCATTTTCAGTCACCTCCAACTCGTCCAAACTACCCAAGACCTCGACCTAACTTTGACGCAGACCACCTGAACAATACACTGCCATTTCCTAACCCATTGACCATCTGTATGAAAGGTTGAAAGGTGCTGGCTATGTCACTAATATCCCTACTGAGACCGTGGAGAATTCATTCCAATGGTTCAACCCAAATAAGAATTGTGCATATCATTCTGGGATGAAAGGGCACACCATTGAGGAGTGCCGAACACTGAAGAATAAGATCCAGACCTTGATTGATAATAAGGTCATTCAGGCCAAAGAACCTACACTCAACGTCTGCAATAACCCCTTCCCAGATCATAGGGTGAAGGTATCAATGTGATAGATACCGATGAGGAATGGGATCCAGAGGGATCAATTAGACTTATCAAAGAGGGTGACAATCCTGAGAAACCCGCAGTCACGCTTAATCCTATTATAATACAAATACAGCCGCCAGTGGAGGTTGAGGTGGCTGCATCAGTTCCATTTGAGGTTGAGGTACCACCTCTCGCAGCCGCGCATGTTCCATTCGAAGTGGAAGTAGCCACACCTTTCACAGTGACAGTGTCAACCACACCTCAGTTCAACACCAAGGTTGTACCCTAGGATTATGTGGCCAAAGCTAGAAGAAGAGGAAAGATCAAAATAGAAGAATCCGGTGTTACGCAAGGAATAATTAGAACAGGAAGAGTCTATACACCGGAAAATTTGGGAGAATCCAGTAAGCAGGATTCTAACAGACCACCAGCTATTGAAACAGGCTCGGATGACTTTTGGAGGAAAGTGAAAGCAAAGGAGTATTCAGTCACCGATCATTTGAACAAGACTCCTGCTAAGATATCTATCCTGTCACTGCTACAGAATTCAGAAGTGCATAGGAATGCTCTCTTAAAGGTGTTAAGTGAGGCATATGTACCTAATAACATCACTGGTGGGGAAATGGCCAATATGGTGGGACAGGTGCTGGAACGTCACAAAATCACCTTCCACGAGGTCGAGCTGCCACCCGAGGGTTTGAATCATAATAGGGAACTGCACATTACCGTGCATTGTGAGGAAAATTTCATTTTCAGAATTCTGATAGATAGGGGATCCAATATCAATATTTGTCCATTGAAAACACTGAAGAGGTTGGGGAAAGGCCTGTATGAAATACAAGAAGGGACTATGAATGTGAAGGCATTTGACGGGTCTCAGAGAGATACTATTGGAGAGATCAATAGTTGTCTACGGATGGGACCTACATGGTTTGATGTCGAGTTCCATGTGCTGGATATATCCGCATCATATAATCTGTTGTTGGGACGACCCTGGATATATGCTGTTGCGGCTGTAGCATCTACTTTTCATCAGGCAGTGATGTTCGAGTGGAACCACCAAGAAGTGATTATCCATGGAGACGGGAGCAACCCTATTTACACACGTCAGACCATCCCGGTTGTTGAAAATAGAAGAAAGCTGGGTGGAGAGACTTATCATCATATTGAGAGGGTCAACGCGATCGA
This sequence comes from Nicotiana paniculata, assembly GCA_005239505.1. NCBI lineage: Eukaryota > Viridiplantae > Streptophyta > Magnoliopsida > Solanales > Solanaceae > Nicotiana > Nicotiana paniculata. The sequence goes on from ML345263.1 coordinate 10,197, forward strand.
GAAAGATAAGTGGTGGAGTAGAAAGATAGAAAGTATGCTAGCATAGAGAGGATATGAACCGGATAAAGGTCCTTGCAAAAATCTTCAGTGTATCTCAAAACCAATACAGCTAAAGAGAAATGGTACCACTTTTGGACTAGGATATCAATACACCTGACAAGAGTTTCAAGACTGGTCACCACCATGGCGTGGTCTTTACTATCTGCTTGAGCAGCCTATACCACACCTGAATCAGACTTTCCAGCAGACCGACATCATGTGGGGATCAGAGGAGGAAGAAGCATATGCCGCCTTGAGGAACCTGTTCCTGGAAGATGATGACATGGATTGATGTGTAATTTTTGAGGAGGAGAAGGAGGAATGCCCTACCATCAGAGCTGTGGAACAAGGATCATTCCTCAAGAATTGGACTACCAGACCATCCAGGGCCCGACGAGTCCCGGGGTAGCAAGGTTGAACAACATTATTTTATTTTTCTGAATGATGATTTCCCTTTCTGCATTTTGTTTAAAATAATGTTTTCAATATTCCAAACGATGTTTTAATTATTGAAAACCGCATTTTTTTGACACTTTCAATGAATTAATGATTACCATTACCTATATTCTCTCATATATTTATCTATACAACATTACTATTTCCTATCTCGATGAACCGCCACTTGTGACATGTAATGAGGCAACGCAACAAAAGGATAGTGATTCAGAAGAAGAGGATGCCATGCCCAAGGAAATTGTCAGAGAAGTGGAGGACGTTGAGAACAAGCCTAAGTCCAACCTGGACGAGACTGAAATAATCAACTTAGGAGATTCTGAAACTGTCAAGGAGACCCGCATCAACATTCACTTGTCACTGTCAGAGAAAGAGGAGTACACTCGGTTCCTGAAGAAATATGAGGATGTCTTCGCATGGTCGTACGACTACATGACCGGATTAAGTACATCTATTGTGGCTCACAAGTTTCCCACAAACCCAATGTGTCCACCAGTGAAGCAGAAACTCAGGAAATTCAAGCCTGATAGAAGTCTGAAAATCAAAGAGGAAGTTATTAAGTAAATTAAGGCTAAGGTCCTCAGGGTAGTGGAATACCCAACCTATTTAACCAACATCATGCTAGTACCGAAGAAGGATGGGAAGGTTAGAATCTATTTCCATTATTGGGATCTCAACAAAGCCAGCCCAAAGGATGATTTCCCACTCCCAAACATACACATCTTAATCGACAGTTGTGCTAGACATGAACTCCAGTCCTTCGTAGATTGTTTTGCTAGTTACCATCATATGGATGGACGAGGAAGGCGCTGAGAATACCGCTTTCATTACATCCTATAGGGTATACTGTTACAAGATGATGTCGTTCGGCCTAAAGAACGTTGGGGCCACCTACATGAGGGCCATGACTACTATCTTTCATGACATGATACATAAAGAGATTGAGGTGTATGTGGAAGATGTCATCATTAAATCCAAGAAGGCCACAGATCATATAGCAGACTTAAGGAAATTCTTTGACAGACTGCAAAAGTACAACCTGAAGTTAAACCCCACAAAATGTGCATTCAGGGTTCCTGCTGGAAAGTTATTGGGATTCATCGTCAGCCGCCGAGGGATAGAATTGGATCATCAAAATTAAAAGCCATCCAAGAGCTACCACCGCCAAATAGTAAGAAGGATGTAATGAGTTTCCTGGGAAGGCTAAAATACATTAACCGATTCATAGCCCAATCCACAATTATGTGTGAGCCAATTTTCAAGATGTTGAAGAAGGATGCTGCAACTAGTTGGACCGAACATTGTCAAAAGGCTTTTGAAAAGAACAAGGAGTACTTATCAACACCACCAGTCTTGGGCCCGCCAAATCCAGGTGGACCATTGCTACTCTACCTTGCAGTACTAGATGGAGCTTTCGGCAGCGTTCTGGGGCAACACGATGAGTCAGGGAGAAAAGAATAGGCCATCTACTACCTGATTAAGAAGTTTACCCCCCATGAGGCACAGTACTCTTTGCTGGAGCGTACCTGCTGCGCTTTAACCATGATAGCTCAGAAGTTGAGGCATTACTTCTGTGCCTATACAACATACCTCATATCGAGAATGGATCTTTTGAAGTATATGTTTCAAAAACCTATGCCCACTCACAAGATGGCTAAATGGAAAATCATGTTGAGCGAATTCGACATTGTCTATGTAACTCAGAAAGCAGTCAAAGGACAGACACTGGTAGATCATCTTGCTGAAAACCCTGTGGAAAGAGAATACGAACCCCTAAAAACGTATTTTCCCGATGAAGAGGTACTATTCATGGGAGAAGACTTTGCTGAATCCTATGACGGTTGGAGAATATTCTTTGACGGAGCGGCAAATTTCAAAAGAGTCGGCACTGGAGCCGTTTTGGTATCGAAAACTAGTCAGCACTATCTGGTATCTGCAAAACTCAGATTCCCCTGCACCAATAACATGGCGGAATACGAGGCTTGCATATTAGGACTCAACATAGTTGTTGACATGAACATTCAGGAGCTGCTGGTAATCGGTGATTCCGATTTTCTTATGCACCAGGTACAAGGAGAATGGGCAACCAAGAATTCCAAGATATTACCATAACTGCACCATGTGCAGGAATTGAGGAAAAGGTTCACAAATATAGAGTTTCGACATGTTCCCAGAATTCAGAATGAGTTTGCTAATGCATTGGCCACTTTGTCATCAATGATACAACATCCAGACAAGAACTTCATTAATCCTATCCCTAGTAAGGATCCATAGTCAGCCGGCATATTGTGCTCATGTTGAAGAAGAAACAGATGGGAAGCCTTGGTTCCACGACATCAAAAGGTATCTGACAAATGGAGAATACTCAGAGCATGCAAACCATACTCAGAAACGCACGCTTCGGAGATTGTCCAACAATTTCTTCCACGGCGGAGGAACCCTATATAGAAGAACTCCTGATTTGGGATTATTGAGGTGTGTCAACGGGAAAGAAGCTTCTAAGTTTCTAGAAGAGATACATGCCGGAACCTGCGGCCCGCATGTGAATGGCTTTGTCTTGGCCAAGAAGATACTCAAGGCCGACTATTTCTAGATGGCCATGGGAAAAATTGCATCCGATATGTTCAAAAATGCTACCAATGTCAAGTGCATGCAGATATGATAAAAGTGCCGCCGAATGAGCTCAATGCAACAAACTCACCTTGGCCATTTGTCGCCTGGGGAATGGATGTCATTGGTCCAATCGGGCCCACCGCCTCAAATTGGCATCGCTTCATCTTGGTAGCCATTGATTACTTCACCAAATGGGTCGAAGCAGCATCTTACAAAGTAGTGACTAAGAAGGTTGTGGCAGATTTTTTCCGTGACCGGATTGTTTTACTGTTCAGAGTTCCAGGATCCATCATCACTGACAATGCCGCCATTCTCAATAGTGATTTGATGAAATCCATGTGCGAGTATTTCAAAATCAAGTACAAGAATTCCACAACATACAGACCTCAAATAAATGGAGCCATATAAGCCGCCAAAAAAAATATCAATAAGATACTGAGGAAAATAGTAGAGAATCACAAATAGTGGCACGAGAAACTACCATTTGCCTTACTGGGATACCGTTCCACAGTCCGCACGTTAACTAAGGCAACACCTTATTTGCTGGTTTATAGTACTGAAGCTTTATTCCCACTAAAGTAGAGATTCCTTCCTTAAGGATCATACAAGAAGTTGAGCTCAGCGACGCAGAATGGATAAAGAGACATTATAAGCAGCTAGCCCTCATAGACGGAAAAAGGATGAATGCGGTATGTCACGGACAACTTTATCAGAATAGGATGTCCAGAGCGCAAAAGAGTCAAGCCGAGATAGTTAACACTGGGGCAGCTGGTGTTGAAGAAGATATTTCCGCATCAGGATGAAGCCAAAGGGAAATTCTCTCCCAACTAGAAAGGTCCTTACATGGTTCACAGAGTATTGAAAGGGGGAACCCTCATGCTCGCAGAAATGGACAGAGAAGTATGGCCAGAACCAATCAATTCAGATGCAATTAAGCGATATTATGTGTAACTGTTTATGTTTTCCGCATATGATGTATTTGAACTACGCTCGACCTGATTCCCGTTTAAGAGGGGATACGTAGGCAGCCCTGTGGGTTCTGTCACAATTCAATAAAAATCTTATTTCCCCCCACAATCAGAATCTGGGGCAGAATTTTAAGGAGAACCCTCAAAGTTCCGAAGAAAGTTCAGCCAATCGCAGCATATACAGTAGTTAGAAATGTTTGTCCGTCTTAACTGAGGAAAATTTTTTGAGGAGGACCCTCAAAATTCTATGGCAGGAGAAGTCGTAATGTCTCGGATCGTGTCACAGTCACTGGTTCATCTAACCAATTTTCTAAACTATATATATATATATATATATTACTATGACTTTGAAAACTATGCATGCTTGCTTTTGAAATAAATCTGTTTAGCAAAAGCTACCCCTAATGATTTGAACAGGATCTTCAGACTGAGCAAAGCAAGTCAAGCAAGCCGACGGAGGCATGAACCGACCTCCCCTCTCACAGAACTCACAACTTATCTTTGAACGCAGGAACGAAGAATTTGCACATCTCGGAATCACAACCTTCATGATAACCACGATACTGAATCTACTGCCCAAGAATACTCTACGATCATCTGCTATTTGCTTTATCTACATGGGACTGAGCCCTGTCCCGAATATTTGCATGAGGCTAAGCTCTGCCTCCATATCTGCATAAGGCTAAGCACTGCCTTCCATCTGCATGGTACTAAGACATGTCCCGAACCTTGCATGAGACTAAGTTCTATCTTTATATTTGCATGAGGCTAAGCCCTGCCTCCATATCTTCATAAGGCTAAGCACTGCCTTCCATCTGCATGGGACTAAGCCCTATCCCGAACCTTGCATGAGACTAAGCTCTATCTCCATATTTGCATGAGGCTAAGCCCTGCATCCACATCTGCATAAGGCTAAGCACTGCCTTCCATCTGCATGGGACTAAGCCATATCCCGAACCTTGCATGAGACTAAGCTTTGTCTCTATATTTGCATGAGGCTAAGCCCTGCCTCCATATCTGCATAAGGCTAAGCACTGCCTTCCATCTTCATGAGACTAAGCCATGTCTCGAAATCTTACATGAGACTAAGCTCTATCTCCATATTTGCATGAGGCCAATTATTGACTTTTTATTTGCCGAGAGCACTGTCTTTCCGGCACTATCTATTTCTCTTCTTTCGGGCTAAGCTCTACCCTCAAATTCATACAAGACCAAGCCCTGTCTTGTCGCCCCTAGAATCATGTCTTTGCATATCATGGGCTGAAATATCGCCAACTTGTCCAAAGGTGTCATTTTCTAAAGGCATCATCCTCATAGCCAGAAGACACCATGTCATGGCCTGAGGATCTCTCACATTTGCGTATCATTATTCAAAGGCGTCATGGTTCGGAGGCATCATTTTCATGACCCAAGAACACCATTTCATGGCCTGCGAATCCCTCGCTAAACAATTCATGGCACAGGACATCATGGTCTAAGGACGTCATCCTCAACCATCCAAAGACAATTCTCATGGTCTGAAGGGAATCTGCATCATGTTTAAATTTCCACACAAATATATGCTCGTAGTATCTCTTTACTTGCAGGCGACCCCATAAGCATCCGTTACCCCAATAGGAGCAATCCCGCTCCATTTCTTTCAAATCATCTCAAACCTGACCACTCACCATAACCAGTTTTTCACCTATTCCAAAATTTTGTATCCGTCCTTGCAATAATTTTATCTGTATATTTCGCTGATGGATCTTGAACTACACATGGCCTGATTCTTGTGAAACCAAAGATATGTAGGTAGCTTAGAAACCAGAGTGCGGCCTAAATCTCTCAAACCATCTCGCTCGATCAAAATTGGCCATCATATCTTTACCCGACAACTCTTTTCATCCTTCCCGGGTAAAGAGGGGCAGCTATTGATACCCAATTTTTTCCTATAATAATTTTAAAATTGCATATATACCTTCAAAACTATGCATTAGCATCAGTTAACATTTTTTCCATAATTTTTGCATTTTTTAAGGATTTTAATTAACTTATCCCAGTATTTTTATTTATATAAATAGTTACTAACTGCATTACAAATGACTTTATAACAATTTCATGGTTTAATTTTGCTAATTATATTTATATTAAGCTTAAAATTATATCACAAATAGTCACATTTACAGTTCTTAGGTTATAATTGCAATAACTTTGCAATTATAGTCCATGCATGCATTATTACATTATTTTACCAGAAAATAGTGTTTTATAGTTTTAAAATATTGAGTAATTGTTTTAAAACATTTTTATGCATGAAAATCATTTTTTACAATTTTTTAATTATTTTTAGAAATTATTTTATCAATTAATTGGGTATTTAACAAATAACCCTTTTTAATTCCTTTAATTTTCGGACCTAGCCCACTATATCAGTCCAAACCCCTTAAATACCAGCCCAACTCACCCCAGGCCCAATCCTATAACTTACCCGACCCAAACCCTTCACCAATCGTGATTGTTTATCTTTTAGATCAACGGTTCATATTAACCCTTAACATTTTTAATCTTAACCCAAACCCTAACCCCCCTCATTCTTCTCCCTCCCGCCGTCATCGTTTCCCCTAACCCCTCCATTCTCTCTCGACCCTCCCCCCCTAAACCCTAATCATCATCACCGGCCAAAACTCTCGTCAATGGAGTTTTTGTGTGTTCCCCGGACCTTACCAGCCTTCTACACCCTCTGGTTATTGGGTACATAGATTCTTAAAAGAATCTCAAGAAGATTCAACATGGTTCTTGCCCGAAAACTTGCCTATAGGCCTGTCTATGGCCTTTCTCGTTTGTGAGTATTGGTTTCCTCCTATTTTTAGTTCGAATCCATAGTTTTTGACCGAGTTTCTTTCGTCTCTCCTTTTTTTTGAAACCTCTAGCTTTACGACTACTCGAATCCGTTCAAATCTTTGTAGATCTGAAACAATTCGAGTATTATCTGGTGTTTTCCCTTGAAGATCTCCTGTTTTAATTAACTATTTTGTTTCCATTTGCTTTCTTCTAAAATTAGGGTTCGCCCTAAGTATTTTTCAATAGGGTTTTTCTGTTTTTCAGTGTTTAAACTAATTGTTTCTTTACTATCTTGACTGTTTCTCGTGTATGTTTCTGTTTGTTGCACTGATTTTCTTCAATTCTCTCCGTTATTTGTTTATTTCTGTCAACCTAATGTACTGATTGATTTACTAAGGATTTGAACCAGTTTTCCTGTTAAAACTAGTATTCCTCGGGATCTTTTACTTAATTAGGGATTTGAACCAATTTTTCCTGTTAAAATCAGTATTCTTTGGGATTTTTACTTACTTTATTTATTTGTGGCCTTTAACTAGTGTTACTTGCCTTATTCTGACTGATTAGTTAATAAATGGTCAATAAGTGATTTGTTACCTTATTTAAGTCCCAATCAGGGCTGGTAATGGATTCTATTTATACTAATATGACCTTCCCGGATCTGTTTGTGCAAATTAATTGGGATTAGCCCCAATTAACTGATTGATTATATTTACTTGATCTATTTACCTTATTTGTTTTACCTCCCTAAGTGCTATATATACACTCTCATTCTGATTCTTCAAACACACGAACAATAGTTCACAAACACACTCACACACTTTGGCTCTCATCTCTATGTTACTTGTGTTTACTATATTATTTAGCCGGCTGAAAGCCAAGGCTAGACCATTGAATCCTGCCTACTTTACCTTCTGCTTTGCTTCCTTTAACCGGTATGTTTCTACTCCTAATATCGTTCATTACACTATGAAGTTCAAATCTGTGTGCTCTCTATTGCTTTACTTCTGTTAAACCTATGTCTCTTCTGTACTAGTTTAGTTATTATGTGTTTAACTCTGTGTTCCTTCCTGTTTCTGCTCTAATCAGCATGTTCACTCCTATTTAAGTTTCACTCTTTCCTGTTTATTGCTTTAATCAACATGTTTATTCCTATTTAGGTTTCACTCTCTCTTGTTTATCACTTTAATCAACATGCTTACTTATGTTTAAGCTTCAATCCCTTCTATTTATTGCTTAAACCATTATATGTATTTTTGTGTTTAGGTCTCAATCTTTCCTGTTCATTGCTTTAACCTGCATGTTCAATTGTTTCAATCTTTCCTATTATTGCTTTAAACTTGCATGTTCACTCTTGTGTCTAAGACTCCTATTTGCTGTCTAATTGACTTCAATTGGTATAACTAATTTTGTGTAGTGGACCCCTGTCCTTATCATGACTATTCCTGCATTCTGTCTCTATGCTTTACTGTCTATTACCATTTTAGCTTCAAGTATGATTTCCCTGTTAAGACTCCTATTTTAGCTTCAAGTATGATTTAGCCGGAACAGGGGCTTGGCGTTTGGGCCCTGGCGCCTGGCTAACGCCAGGCTAAGGCTGGTGTTTCAGCTCTAACGCATGGCTAACGCCAGGCAGGGTCAGGCGTTTGGGATCTGGGGCCCGGCTATAGCCCGATGCACTCCTCCTCGCCTCTTGAGCGTATGTTCGATGTATTTGCATCCATTTAGCTCGGTTTCC